>SKCR01021115.1:0-72077 GCA_019454045.1 Zanthoxylum bungeanum
AATGGGTATTCAATAAGAAGACATACATGGATGGCAACATACAAACGTGCAAAGCTAGGCTTGTAGCGAAAGGGTATCGTCAATGACATGGTGTCGATTACGACTCAACTTTTTCCCCTGTTGCCATGATTAAATCCATTCGGATAATGCTTGCTATTGCTGCATATTTTGATTATGAAATATGGCAGATGGATGTCAAAACCGCTTTCCTTAACGGAAACCTTTTGGAGGATGTTTATATGCAACAGCCTGACGGTTTTGTCATGCCAAAACATGCAAACAAGGTTTCTAAGTTAAATCGATCCATTTATGGATTGAAGCAAACATCGCGTTCTTGGAACCAACGTTTTGATGAGATCATAAAAGAATATGGTTTCATTCAAAACGAAGATGATTCTTGTGTATATAAGAAGGTTAGTGGGAGCGCACTGACATTCATTGTCCTACATGTTGATAATGTATTGCTTCTTGGCAATGAATTCCCATGCTACAATCGGTGAAAGCTTGGCTTTCATTAAAATTCTCCGTGAAAGACCTGGGAGAGGAAACCTTTATTCTAGGAATAAGGATCTACTGGGATAGATCTAAAAGTTGTTGGCACTCTCCCAGAGCTCATACATTGATAACATGTACGCGACCCGATGTCTTATATGCTTTGAGCATGTGCAGTAACTATCAGGCCAATCCAGGTGATGGTCACTGGATTGATGATAAGAACATCCTTAAGTATCTTAGATGAACTAAGGATGCTTTCTTAGTCTGAGGGGAAGGAGAACTTGAGGTGACTGGGTTCACCGATGCAAGTTTCCAAACCGATAAAGACGACTGTAAGTCACAATTAGGGTACATATTTTGTTTGAATAATGGAGCAGTGAGTTGGAAATCTTCCAAGCAAGATACTGTTACCGATTCAACAATAAAAGTGGAATACATTGCTACGGCTGAAGCAGCAAAATAAGCATTTTGCATCTATAAATTCCTAATTGGATTAGGAGTAGTTCTGTTAGCAGCTGAGTTGGGCTACATCACAGGCTAAGGAACAACAGTATCATCAATAATCCAAGTATGTACTTCGACAGTTTCATCTAATTCGGGAAATCATAGATCGTGGCGATGTTAAGATCAAAAAGATCGCATCAGATGATAACCTTGCAAATCCACTAACGAAAGCTATATCTCATCAAAATTTTGAGCGACATGTACATAGTTCAGGTGTTGGACACTTGAGTGATTAGCTATAGGCCAAGTGGGAGATTGTTGGACAATTATGACCCATAACATCACTATTTGTAAAAGACATGGTGTTTTTATACAAATTAACTATGTGACAAAGGAAATTGCTATTTTATCATTATGTAATTGGATTACTTGGATTATTAATGATAAAAGTCCTTATGGTTAAATAAGATTAATAAGATATGAGACAGTATTAATCCACAAATGATTTAATCATTAAATATCCCTAGTCGTAGTATTATCGAGACTGGACATCGATAATGTGGAATAGACTAGTATTACACTTGTGCACGTTATGGAAGCTTAATGACATAGTTCTCATATATTTAAGTATTGGATACTTATGCAAGTGTGATATGAGGTTCTGCTAGCCGTTGGACCGGGAACAGCTTCGCTCTGGATAGACCCCTCGGAATCCAATTGGTATTATGACTATGTGTCTATGGGAATCCGAATCAGGATAGGTGTATGTGATCTTTAACCTGAGACTTACATCGCTAATACTTGCGAAAATCAGTCTACTTTGGTTTTAGTCGTCCGGAGCTTTAACAGGTTCTGTGTACGCCTCTGCTGGGTTTACTGAGAATCGTAGTGTATTGGGTGTGATGTCAAGATGGGAGTATCACTTCAGTCATATGGAGATGATGATCACGTATGATACAGAACTAATACTCTTAAATGTTGCAGCTATCATAATAGTATGACTAGGTCATGATTATCCGATTACAGAGACTAGTTGCTAGTGATCCGATATATGCTTCGTACGGGGCAGACACAATTCCTGCCCTAGGCCTAGCATGTGACATCTGATACTGGATCGTATTACGCAATACTTAGTATACTATGCCTGATAGAGATTATATATTCTTCGTTGAATAATTCTGGAGAATTGGGTAGGCACGATGCTTTGCTAGAAGCCAACCATGTCTTGTAAATCGGTGAGAACGTGGTACGGGGTATGCACGTGTTCGGATAGTCCGATGACTGTATTTACTACCAACATATCCAGGGATCTCTTGGGTCACTTCCCAAAGATTCACCAATGACATTTGACTCGAACAAAATTAATCTGGGATTAATTATGAGAGAGAAAATTAATATGGGATTAATTGTGGCAAGAATTAATCTGGGATTAATTCGTCTAGAAGAGAGAACGTGATTAATTTGGAATTAAATGATTAAATAAATTTAATACTTAAATTGGATTTTTCTATTTAATTTATTTATTTGGGCTAAAATAATATATCGGATATATTAATTGAAATTAGATTTCAATATGGAATTAAAATTAGATTTTAATTCAAGCGAACGAATTAATTTGGAATTAATTCCTAAGCGACTTTCGTAATAATTTTGCGAGGCATAGTTATTTAATTAAATTGGATTTAATTATTTAGCGATGGAAAATTCGTTTAGTCAGATTAAACGAACTCGGGCCCAAAGTGTGTTGTGTTAGCCAACTTGAATTTGGAATTTAATTGGGTGGGACCCACAACTTACATCAAATTGTTTGACATGTGATGTGAGTAGTTGGCAAGATATAATATGGCATTTACTTCACAACACACCAACCAAGTTAACTTTGGAAGTTCCTATTCACCTTCCTTCTCTATTTCTCTCTTTGGCCGTGAGCCATGCTCTCTCCCTTTGGAATTTTTGTTGCAAAATTCTACAAGCTAGCACTTAATGAGTCTTTTTAAGGTGATAGGGAAACTCACTCAAGATTTGGAACTCATTTCAAAGCTTGGAGCTTCTACATACAAGAAGAAATTTTTGAAATTCTCATCCGATCAATGTGGGTAATTCCGCTACTTTCACTTGATAATTCACACACAAATCTTGTTTAGAGACCTTGGGCATATGTAGGACACTAACATATTGGATGCATGTTTCTTGGCCCGTCTTGTCAATACGGTTTATGGGTATCTTTCTGTGGCAGCATCCGAAATCGTGTCAAAACAGTGAGGGTGTAGTTGATAGAATTTTATCGATGCCGGATGTATATTTGATACTAGACAAATTCAAGTGAAAGTGGAAATCCTGAATGTGCCAAAGATGTTAGGACTACATCGGTAGCTTGAGTTTGTCATTGGAAAGTGAAGCCTTGATATGCCTCATTGTGAACGTGCCAAAGCTGTTATAACGACAAATGGTCAGGACCAAAATCAGGAGTCACAGTGAGTGTGATTGGCAATGAGTTGTCTACCTAATGAATATACGTAGGCGAGATCGCGCCAAAGTTGTGAGTCGAAATATATTCATGGGGTCCATTTCTCACTATAGAATTCGATTTAATTATTGAATTCCTGTTTTTCGTTGGGGATTATGGTATTACGTAAAGTAGTGGGAGACACTGTTGTGTTAAAAATCCATAACTAAAGTAGTGTGTAATTTTATGGAAATTGCTGCTTGTGCTTTTCCTTATTCTATATTGTTAATAGAATTATACTTCTAATCCACTGCATGTATATTATTTGAATATGTTTTCTGACTTCACTTATGGTTGCGTATTTCTAGAATAGGTTCTAGAATGTTAGTAGACTTGGATATTGTTAGATTAGTCAAAACCATTGGGAATTGTTGTTCCGATTTTCTTGAAAATCAAGATGGTTAGTGACTTAGTTACTAAGTTACAATAAGTAATCTAAACATATATCTATTTTAGGATATAATTGTCTAGAGAGAATAGTTTCTTGTGCGGTAAGAATTGACGTGAATTAGTTCATGTCTCGAGATTCTTGACTGGCATTAAGAAAACTCTATTAGGTATTTGTTTATCTTATAATGACGTTTCTTGGCTTTAGTGACTTTTAGAAGTCATGTGTTTGGCATAGTTTGCTAATCAATTATTTGCAATTGTTGTGAATAATTGAAAGCAAATTATAAAGCTAACGAAAGGAGATGTGTATAGTTGAGTATAGAGAATATTGATTCTCACAATACGAAAACTGTAAGTATTGGATACCAGATCTCTCATCTAGTTATTTAAAATAATGTTTAATGATTATTTGGATATTTGATATCAGAACTTGTGACTATTGGATAGTTACTTGTTCTACATAAATAGTTATTACATATTTTAATATGTCTAGTAATCTCATTGATAAGAAGATAAACATTAATAAAATATTCAGTTAACTAAATAACTTAAAACAGTGCTTTATGAGATTTTATCACATAAGCATTAGATGCTTATTCCTTATGGTGAGGATGGTCTGATACGAGATCACACCATATATCCTTGTCCATTTAATGAATATTGTATTCAAGATGTGATTAAATCTCATTTAACCAATGATCGTCATTGGAACACAGATTTATTAAACTAATATATTAGATGTATGCAGTTTAATGAATTAGAAATTACCTTGGCTAGTTTTCTTTACTTCGTAACTTAGTTAATGAGTTGTCATGACTTAGTTGTGTGTTTCCAAAAGAAAATATATGAACGTCTTGAATGGTTCGAGAACTTTCAATATGTTTCTGATGAAACGCGGATAGAATATTTTGAATGATTCAAAGATATTCTATTTGAAGTGTTGAAAACTATATATTTAAAAATCATCGTGATTTTTTGAATTGTTCAAAGATGTTTGATATGATCAAACATATGAATTTTTGGCAATTAGTTCTAAAGTTATTTAATGAATGTGATTCTTACTCAATATCATTATTCTACGATTCCATCGTGATGGAATTGATCAGTGGAAGAAATCGAATCTTATATGATCTGATTCGTTTGATATTGAGTGTTACCGAATTAGTTTCAATACTCTTGGGGATATGCTCCAGTAACATAATTCATCCTTTTAATTAAGGTTCCATTAATTTCTACAGTTACGTATTTGATATGTATAAGTAGAAAATTAGAATCTTGAAAAGTTTGAGATTTGAATCTTCTTTTGTATAATGGTTATATAACTGAAAATACTTGCACCTATGAGGTACAAGTAAAAGTTTATCATTTATTATATTTAATAGAATATTATATTCTATTTGATAGAATATCTTTTCTACGATCTCGAGTAATAAAATTATTTTATTACTTGGTAAGTAACATCAGATGTTAATGATTGTAGAAAAGACTTGACTTATTGAAGTCAAATGTGATAGTGATAAACTATAAATGGAACTACATAATTAATAAGATGAAAAGACCCTTAGTCATCTTCCTTATAAGTTCAATAGGATGTCAGAATCATTTACAAATTATTTGATACTTAATGGTTCTGTTGTTTTCTTATCAAAGAAAATTATCCTATAACTTATAGTGAGAGCGATATTTGATATCGATTTCATTAAACAATAGATCTAAGATTGTTTGTAGCTTACTACGATCAAGTTTTGAACTTGATTGAGCTTTCGTTATGAATCGTTCATAAAATGTGCAAATTGTTTGCGCAGCAAAAGCAAAGTGAGCTTGTTAAAGGTTTGACCTTTATATTATGATTGTGAGAAAGGTTATACTCAGCTATCTATTGTAAATTTTGAGGAAACTTGTTTCTAGTCATACTAATTGAACAATTAAAGATCGGTTGGTTAATGTTGATATTAAACTGTGTATTTTAGCTAAAGAATGCAAAGTGGCGTTCTTGAGTGGTTTCTTCGAATAAGAGATATATTGTGATTTCTTTGTTTGAAGAGTTCATTCTAGAATGGCCTTGGAGTTTGTATTCTGCTGAGATCAAAGTTTGGTGTACTAGCTTATAGAGCCTATTGTAGACTCAGATAAGCTTTCCAAAAATCTGTGTTCTCTAATTTTGATACAGTTAGATTGTCTGATTTTATCAAAGTAAAAAGAATACATATTTGATAATAGGGTCAGTGGGAGTGTACAAGTTTCTTTCTAGTGTTATATATCCGAACGAAATTGTCATTATTAATGTAATAATGAGATGTTTGTGAGGTAAAACGTTTACCTAAGTATTCTTTTCTCCATGAAAGTAGTGGGAGTAGTCTTTGTTATATTCGATATAAAGTTTTATATATGATATAAAATAAGAGACTTGTGAGATACTTCCATTAGTCGTGCATTAGATATGATCTAATAAAGGAACTATCTGTGTGAAAGTTAGTATAGTTGTTTGACAGTTAGTGTGTCTTTGTATATAGTATTTATCTTTCGTAAAGGATGATTCCTTTGTCGAAAGAGAAATTGATTAGAATGTCTAGTCAATCTTATGCATCATAGGATGATAACATAATGAATACTATATTATGTGCGATTAAAGATATCAATTTGATCGTAATTGTTACAAAATATTTTGATATGTTATAAACCATAGGATGTGTCTTGAAACCTGTTCTTTGTTTGGAGATATTAAGAACGAGTTCCTTATTCATGGAAAATATAATCTGCAACCATTAAAATCAAATTAATTTTGAGTCTAATTATGACATTAGATGGTCTATGTCATATAAAGTCATAAAAGATGCAGTGGGAGTGTCACCATTGATTCTACTGAATTAGTAGAATTAGTTGTAACTTATGAAGTATTGACTTATGAAGTTGCATAGTGACCTTATAGATTAGAAGTTTTGATATTAATATTATGTTTGCGGTTGTCTACATAGTATTTTGGATTTGTTCTCTAAATACATAGACAACTTTATAGCTATAGCATAATATTGATATCGCATTTGAGTCATATTAATGTAGAACTTGGGTTCTACAAAATATGAATGATGATGGTTAAGGGAAACGATTGGGATTGTTGGACAAACTCAATTTGTTATAGCAGACTTACTTTTTGTTGCCTACCTTTTGAGTGTTAGGTGAGCTCTTGAAGGCCATGTGTATGTGATACACATTGAGATGTGTATATGATACCGTGGATTGGCACTAGAGCAAGTGTGGGAAATTGTTAGAGTTGGTGCTTGGAGTGACAATCCGGATCGTATTTATGTCTGATTCATGAATACGAACAATTCTTTTTTCAATAATATTACTTATTTAATGGTAGCACATATTGTCTTTTATATACTATTCAATCTAATTATGATTATATATCTAATTATGATTAGATTGAAAGTAAATCTGATTTAGTGATATGTGTATATTAGATAAAGACCCTAGGATTTACAATGTAGTGCGCAGTTACAACGTAGTTTGTAATTGACATTGGGAAGTGTCACTATAAGTTGTATATCCTTAAATAAAGTTCCTAGTCAAGATTTACTAACACGGGTCAGTTAGTAAAATCCGTTGAGACCAGTGCATGTCATATATCATGACTTGGTCTGATGGATTATCCCAATGAACCATGAGTCTCGGGAGACTCGTATAGACATGTAGGTGTTTATTTGATAAACACTGAATGACTTAATGAAGATTTCCTAATAGATGGTACAATAACATCAATAGGAATCTTCTCTAGTTGAACGAGCATAGTGGTCCTTCGACTTGAGATACCATAGTGGATATATGAGTTATCCTCCACACTTTGATGGCAATCACGTCACTGATCTATTTAGATCAGACTTCCGCCTGTTCATTGGTTGTGGACTGATGCTCATGATATCCAGTGCATATCAAGATAGAATCCATCAGTCCTGTGTACATGGCATAGGTATCTTACACGTGTTTGCGATCTAGTAAATCCATGGCCATGGTATAACTTCGGAAGCGAGTTCTGAGTGTTATTTAAAGATCGTAAATTTGAAAGTTGACTATATTATACCATAAGGATTTGATGTTCTTATCTATATCCCAGGTATAATATGGATAGCCTATGACAGATGGATTATACGTATGCAATGACCTCGACTTGCATAGCTTATGGAGATTATCTGTGGTCGTCATAATTCATGAGTGGGTGGATTATGGATACGAAATTGGATTCCGTGACGGATAAACCTAAACTTAGAGAGTCCCACAATATGAAGTGTACTCGTTGAGCACTTGGGCAACGCGTTATGAATAATATAGATTATTCATAATATTTCACCGAATTAAATGAGTTAATTCGAGTCGTTTAAACGGTTAAACGAAAATACATGCATTATGGGCATTTCGGTCAATTGATAATTAATGTGTATTTATATTTGATATAAGATTTGATTTTATACATATTAATTAATTGTCAAATGAGACTTTGACACATGTCATTAATATATGTATTTATTATTTAATGTAAATAAAAATACATATATAATAATAATCGCATTAATTAATTATTTAGATGTTTAAATGTTTAAATGTTAAATATCTAGATAATTAAATTATTTCAATATTACATAAATATTATGCAATATGTTTGATTATTATTGGTTACATGTGGCATGATTTTATTAAGCTTAAAGTTTACAAATTGGATTTGTTAACTTAAAGCTTATTTTCATTATTTAATTAGATTAATTGACCAAATGACCAAAATACCCCTCTTTTAACCCCTAAGCCGGTTTTGGCTTGTATTTAAAGTGGAAATTTTTTTTTTCTCATTTTAAGTAAGCCATGGCCGAAACCCATCTCAAAGAAAGCACCCAAAAATTTTCTTGAAGAATCAAGGAAGAAAGTGAAGAAAATCAAGAAAAAGTTTAAGGATTTTAGGAGATTTTGAGGTACTCTTCATAACTCTTAAACTTAGAAATTTTATTTCTTATTCTTGAGTATCTAGACATGTTCTAGGGTTTCTTCATTTCTTATATTTTGGGGCTTTTTTATTTGGAGGATGGATTTGGAGGCTAGATGCATGTGTGAAGTTTGATTGGATGATATTAGTGTAATATTGATTCAATTTTGTCATTTGATGACTTGTTGCCATTCTAGAGTGTTATGACCACTCTTGTAACTCTTAGAATTGTTCTTGAGTTCTTCATAGGTGGTGGCTTTGGTTGGTGTTAGTATTAATATGATTGATATTGAGAAAATTGGATTTATAGCTTGAAAAATGATATTTTTGTTACAAAAATCAGATCTGGAAATTCTGTATTTTTGGTGATGAAAAGTATGTTGTATAAATGTATCGGATGTGTATTGGGCATTGGAACAATTACCGGAAATTTTTTCGGAGTTGAAATATGCGAAAACAGCGAAAAATGGCGTTACCGGGTGAGTTTCGGGCTTACCAGGTATCTGCTGTCCAAACAGTGAATTGGCCACTGTTTGGGCAGCCCATGAACTGTCCAAGCACTATTGGAGTGGACCTGCGCAGCCCCCATCTGTGTTGGTTGGTCGGTTCGGAAAAAAACTCGTTTTATGCCATTTTGCGGAAAAAAATATTTTCGTAAAAGTTTCACGATGTTTCTTAACTATTTATGTCGTTATTTGATATCGAATAAATATGTTTAAGTGAAATATGAATGAATTATTCGTATTGGATATAGAATAATTTATTCGGTAATTTAAAAGTTTTAAAATTATTATTTCACCCGAACCGCGAGCTTCTACTGCGCCCGCGCCAAAACTCCAAAAATACCGCCCTCATGTGCATTTTTGTACCTTGAGCTCGGGCCCCTCTGTCTGACCTCTCATCCTCACAAGGACCTTAGGTTTTTATCTGTCAAGTGTAAACCCTCTTTACTCTTTTTTGAGATTCTGACTTTTTGGGGGCTAAAAACCACCATCAACATATGTCCCCTAGTTCTCGGTATCAATGAGCTGGTGCCAGGATTATAAGAAAGATGGTGGTTCATGGAGTTGGCAGCCGATCTGGTGTCCTCGGGTTGATACTCAATCCTGATCCAATCCAAAATCCCAAGTCTGTTTCATCTCTCAGTAGGTATCACAACTTCAAGCTTTAATTCTTCTTGTGAAAATCCACATCGGGTTAACAGCCTTGATCCATCACCTCAGATTCTGATTCACAACTTGGCCATTTCTTCCGCTTGGCCCTCTCTGATCGAAAATGTTGATCCGAGTAAACCCTAGTCAGCTCACAGATTGGCTTCTCTGCCTGAAGAGGCTCATCTCGTGCCATTTCGGGCTGATTCATGTTCTCGATGTTTTGCAATCTCGAAAGGAAATGATCAGCAAAGACCTGCAAAACAAAACATATGTCACGAGGAAAGCTCACCTCAGGCTTTCACACATAAAAAGGGCATCGGCGGGACGTAACCCAGCCCCGAGCTGATAATGATATATCGGCTATAAGGAAATGCCATCTCCTTATGCCAACAACATGGCCTCGGCGGAACGAATGTAGACCTGAGCCATCAAATCGTACCATGGCCTCGGCAGAACGAATACAGACCTGATCTATCAAATCATACCATGGCCTCAGCGGAACGAATGCATACCCGATCCATCTAATCGTACCATGGCCTCGGTGGAACGAATGTAGACCCGAGCCATCAAATCGTATCACGGCCTCAGAACCATAGCCTCGGCGGAACGAATGCAGACCCGAGCCATCAAATCATACCACGACTTCGGCAGAACGAATACAGGCCCGAGCCTCAAATCATACCACGGCCTCGGTGGAACGAATACAGACCCAAGCCATCAAAACCTACCATGGTCTCGGCGGAACGAATGCAGACCCGAGCCATCAAATTACACATGGCCTCGGCAGAACGAATGCAGCCCCAAGCCATCAAACTTCTTTCCAAAATTGTAAGGGAAGACTTTCGAGAACGGGGACGATGTCCCCATGTCTTTGTCACCCCGAGCATTTCCCTTCGTTCTTTCCTCTCATTTCCTCATTTTGTAAGGTTTCTTCCTTCATTTCTATCCATCTCGTCGTCAGAACCTTTACAATTCTTTGGTTTCTATCTTTTGTCATCGTCTTAATGTGTTTGTTGCTTTTCGTACTCCCCCCATAGACGGCGCCAATTGTTGATGGCTAATTTTCATTCCAAGGGTAATTTGGGAAAAACTACTCCTCAAACAAATCTCCCTCAACTATGAATTTTTTTGGTGTGAGGACCAAATACAAAATTAGCAAAAGATGAAAAACACACATACAAAACAGAGGATTTAACGTGGTTCGGCGGAATAGATCCAACATACGTCCACGGACAAAAATAAAATGATATTTTTATTACCTCTGATCAGACCGACATGCCTTATCCCTTTCTTACACTAAGCTTTTTAAAGTTTTTTACAAGTTGTGAAAAATAAGAAATATTAATCCAGGTATCTCAGAACTAAGTCTTCTTTCCATTTAAACAGTGCAACTGGATTTACTGTACCGGTGACGTCGACCACGTTTCCCTGATATTATTTCCCTTATTTGTACATTATTGCCCATTACTGGGACGTTACCACTCATTATTCGTACGTTATTGCTCATTACTTGTATGTTATACCCATCCAACGGTCTGGCGGCTCTAGGTTTCATGTAAGACTTACGTCATCCATACATGTGCATAAGATTCAGCAGCACCGACCTAGGTAACCAGGTCGGAATTGTTGGAGATCTCTAAGTCCCGAGGATCAAATCAAAAGCATAAAACATATGTGTGAATACAACGAGGGAGTTGCGAAATACTCACATCGATCGGTTGAGCTCGCGAGGTAACAAAAATTGATTTTCTGCCCACTGGACTGCTCGGCAGTGAGCTGCTATCCTCTCCAAGATTCGGCCATTGTTGTGCCTTGAACAAGCTCCAAGCTTCGTCAAATGATTCCAAGCTCATGGGTGGACTTCCCTATCACCTTCGCATGACTTTTTAGTGTGCTAGCACTCCCAATTTTGCCACAAAATCACGACTTTTGCTTCCCATTTTTCTCCTTGGCTCTCGACAGTGGGCTGCCAAACCAGAAGCAAAACAGCCCCTAAAGGGCATGAGAGAGATGAAAGAAATTGGCTCCAATTCGTGAGTCAAGAGAGAGAATGAGTGAAGTGATTTTTGTATTTGATTTTGTGTATCTAATACACAATTTTTCATTACCAAAAAATCAAATAATTGATTTATCAAATACAAAAAGTCAAGGCAATTAATTCCAACCACTTCCATCAATCCATCAATCAATCAAATCAAGTGACAAGTTGTCACATCACTCAAAGTGACTAATGATTTGACGCTTGATTTGACTTGTGTGCCGCACTCGAATTCGAAATGCGAATGCGCTCACAAACAATCCCGGGCTCGGGTTCGCTAATTCCAAATTAACGAATTTTGCGTTGCGACGCAATTAAATCTAATTTAATTAAATAATCATGCCTAGCATAATTACCATTCACGTCACTAACGAATTAATTCTAAATTAATTCGTTCGCCCGAATTAAAATTCGATTTTAATTCCGCGTCGAAATCCAATTTCGTTTAATATATCGAATATATTTATTTATCGATTAATTCCAAATTAATCATTTTCTCTTTTTAAATGATATTTTATCCCAGATAAAATATCTCTGCAATTAATCCAAATTAATTTTCACTCTCATCTAATTAATCCCAGATTAATTAAAAGTGCAAGTCATACGTCATCGGTGAATCTTCGGGAAGCGACCCATGAGATCCCCGGATATGTTGGCAGTAAATACGGTCGTCGGACTATCCGAACACGTAAGTACCTAGTACTACGTTTGTACCGATTTACAAGACAATGTTGGCTTCTAGCAAAGCATCATGCCTACCCAATTCTCCAGAAATATCCTTACAGGAATATAAGGATCTATATCAGGCGTAGTATACGTAGTATTGCGTATGTCGATCCAGTATCGGATGATCACATGCAAGGCCTGGGGCTGGTACAGTGTCTGCCCCGTACGAAGCATATATCAAATTACGAGCAACTAGTCTCTTTAATATCGGATAATCATGACCAAGTCATATTATCCCGACGGTTGCAACCTTTTTAGAGAACCAGTTCTGTATCCCTACGCGATCATCAACTCCATATGACTGGAGTGACACTTCCGTCTTGACATCACACCCAACACACTACGATTCTCAATATACCCAGCAGAGGCGTACACAGAACCTGTTAAAGCCCTGGACGACCAAAACCAAAGTATATTGATTGTCGCAAGTATTAGCGGTGCAAGTCTCAAGTTAAGACCAAATACATCTACCCTGATTTCGGACTTCCATAGACACATAATCATACTACCAATGGAATTCCGAAGGGGTCTATCCAGAGCGAAGCTGTTTCCCGTACCATCGGTAAAACACAACCTCCTATTACACTTGCATGAGTATCCTATACCCAAATATATGAGAACTATACCGTTTGTGCCCTCACAACGCGCACAAGTGTAATACTAGTCTTTTACGTATTTATCGATGTCCAATCTCGATAATACTCTGACTAGGGATATTTAATGATTTATCCTTCGTGGACTGATATTGTCTCATATCATTCTCAATCCAAGAACAAATCATAGGGACCTCATATCATTTATACATCTAGGTGATCTAATCACAAATGATAAGAGAGCAATCTTCTTTGTCACATAGTTAATTTGTACAACAACACCATGATCTGTACAAATAGTGACGCTATGGGTCATAATGTTCCAACAGGAATACCGAGGTGAACGATGTTAGGCTCTTGCCGACTTCTTGACCAGGTCGAGTGAGTAGTAATGGACCACCTCGGTTATTTTTTCACAGATGCACAACCTGTCGAATCTGATATCTTCTCATCAGGTCGGGTCGGTCTTCATCATTTACCTAGCTTTCTCTTTGTAATTCCTAAACATTCTTGTCAAGTGTTCGAGTGCGCACAATCAGGTCAGGTCCGACTTCATCTGCACAAATGTTACTGAATCTGATCCCTAATATCGAGTCGGTCTTCATCTGCACCTCGTTAGGCCATACCGGCCTCGGATGCCTTTTTTTACCTTGAGCTCCGGCCCTTTTGTCCGACCTCATCCTCATAAGGACCTTGGGTTTTTATCTGCAAGTGTAAAACCCTCTTACCCTTCTTTGGAATTCTGACTTTTTGGGGGCTGGAAACCACCATCAACAGATTCATATTTAATGGGTTCCTTATTTCCTAAGCATGCAACTTGAGTCCAATGTGAAATGAAACATACCAGAAAATCAGTGTTATTAAAACGGAATTGGATTAGATCAATCGGTTGAACTGGAATTGGCTGTGACTTCTATCCAATCAAACGTCAAAAATCGATCCTTAAAAAATAGGTCAAAATCGACGAACCGAATCAGACCGGTTCAATTTTTTTAAATTTTTTAAAACAAAAAAAAATAAAACTTTATATTTCTCATCATTTTTAATTATCGATTCTGTCATTTTTTTCGAAACAGTTCAATCGGTCGAATAAGTGATCCATTGAACCTTTTAGATCACTAGTTCAATCACTGATTCGATTTTGAAAACCCTGTAGAAAATAATGGCAAAAATTGGATGACTCCAGAAATGGTCTGGGGGCATGTACTTATATTCATACTAAATTAAAAGTTAAATATTTATATATTTAAAATTAATATGAAATTTCGTAAGTAGAAAAAAAATATAAAAATAATGGAATAGCATAATAAAAATACGATATTAAAAAAAATCGTAGAAAATAAATATACAATTTAATACCAAAACAATATTGAAATTGTATTTTTCATGACTTCAATCAGTAGAGCTCATCAATTACGGAATCAAAATTAATAGTATTACAAATTTCTCTTTCAATACAGACAACTATACAATTTGGAAAAAAAAATCATTTTCCATCTTATTATGAAGTGGTATCTTGATAAGGACAATTATTAATAAAAGAAATAGAGATAGAAACATGAAATCGTAGAAGCATTAATGTTGTACTGTTATATATTTTTAATGTAGATGATTAAATAATTTACTAAATCCAAATCCAACAAATTTGTTTTGGTCGTAATTTTACTACCGTACGCAAGCGTACGTATAATTCAAGTAATTTAATGATTAAAAGTCGGATATCGTACCCATAGGGATTTATTATTTTTCCTATTAATACTAAAACTAAACCTACTTAACTACAACTAAACAATTGATTGAGAGAGAGATTTAATAAAACTAATTAACCAAAAGACTAAATAATGAGCAAAAAAATAACTTTTGGGAAAACCTACTATGATAGAAGAACGTAGGGTTTTAACTTCACATGAGCACACAAATAATGTGTTCATGCATTTTTCATTCAATTTAGTTGTTATTATGAATTATTAACCTAGAATACTAAATTATCTACAAGCCTCTTTCGATAGTCAGGTAGAAATATTCTGATTAAGTCAATTAATTATATGTCTATTTTTTGGAAATGTTGGAAACTCCGTCGCCAAACACCCGATTTGGGCTTAGGTAGAGCAAGTAAAACCTCTGGCTACCCTAGGCTCTTTCAAGAAATGCACCCCCTGAACTCGAACTAAGGACCTGACAACCAACTATATGTCTATGTTAACTAACTTAAACCAAATCCATTAAGATTAATTTCTAATATTGGTTATGCATGTCTTGCAGGTATATGTCTATAGTGTAAGGAAATCTATTATCAGAATTAGATTATACGCTATTATTCCCACGACTAACCCAAATTTCCTTAATCGAGTTCCTAAGTATTTATCCTGACTACTCTATTGCTGGCCAGACAATAAAACATGCATTCAAATACAAAGAATAATAAATAATTCAATAACAATCTCAATAGAATAAAAACATGCAAATTAGTTACATATTGTGCTTAAGATCCATTACAATCCTAGATTAATGATTTAACTACTTATAATATTCATAAGCAAGGGAATCTATTCACAGAATTAGATCATGCGCTATTATTCTCATGGCTAACCCAAATTTCCACTGTCGAGTTACTAAGGATTTACCACAACTATTCTATTACTGGCCAGACAATAAAACATGTATTCAAACACAAAGAATAATAAATATTCAATAAAAATATTGATAGAACAAAAAGATACAAATTACAACTAAGGGAATATAGCAAAAAAAAAAAAAAAAACTTTATCATTTGCCAAAATGAGATACAACGTTTGGGTTTTTCCAAAATGACCATTTTCTCCGAAGTAGATTTCGGAGAATCCAAATTCTACAAAGTTTACATCGAAGGTTTTTTTTTTTTAATTTGAAACTTCGGATATATGAAGATATGACTTTTCGGAGATTCGAAGTTATTAATTCGGATCTCTAAAGTTTTTAAAAGCTATATAAGACCGAGGTCTACAAAGTGAATATAATATGACAAAAATATCTGAAGTATCCATCAAGACTTAGGATATCCAAACTTTGCTCCAAAGTTACTTAGGATTTCCGAAGTTTTCTTCGAACTTGTCTCTTTTCTCCGAAGTTATGGTTGGTGTTGTTCCTTATTACTGCCCAGATAATGAGGCGTTCGCTTGATACCGAAATGTCTGGTATACACAGTCTATTGTTGGGGCATATGCAATAAATATAGAAGATATTACTGGATATGGACAGAGTGATCTACTGCGCGAGATGAGATGAGACAACTTTTATACTTTAGAAACCCCAACATATGCTCGATTATGTCGAATGTTCATAAGTGAAATCGATCAGGAAATAATTCATAAGCACATTTTCCAGTTTTCTATTTGATTGTACAGGTGGAGGTTGAATATTATCTCTATCTTGATATGTGAGGTACTGTGGGGTCCGGTTGTGAAGGATATGCAGATTGGGCCCCATGATGGCTGCGGTACAAAGTATGGTTTGATTAGAGAGCTACTATGGGTAGGATACTGGGACCAAAACTTACGAAGAATGAGCGCTTCGTTTTATGATTGCCGATTGCACGCTTTGAGACGAAGGCACATAAAACTAGGTATTCGGTCTATATATGATATCATTCAGTTGATCATCGTGTCGTATATCGATCACAAGGATAAGGTCAATATTTTAGACATCGTATTGCTAGACTGTATACTACATGTCATATTTTATATTGTACATATTAATTTTTTTTATATTTTATATTATAGACAAATCTTAACAATATATTTTTCCTTGCAGAGCCGTATGGTGGACATTTGAGCCCTTATTATAGGGCATTGGTTTCAGGTTCTTGCCCATAGTAGGATGGACGTTCCCCATGGCATGCTTATCACCCGACTCATGTAGTATTTCCAACTGAATTTAGATGATAAGGTGGTCTCCTTTGAGCATCTGACTGTATTTAATTCTTTTTATTTATTTGTTTGGTAGGTCGTCGTGCTACGCAGAATCAACTATCACAAGTTGATCATGTTGTTGGCCAGATGGTCTCTAGAAATGTGTGATGGCTCTGGCCCATCCTGCGTTTCCCATCCTTAAAGTGATCCATTAGTCACTTTGTTACGTGACCGCATGATTGCGATAAAGGAGGGTCACACGAGGATCGAGAAGCGATAGAAGAGAATGAAGGATCGACAGAAAGGAATGAAGCAGTCATTAGATAAGACGTTAGAGCTTCTGACGATGATATCGGTTCAGAGAGATAATAAGCCTGATGATGTATCAACTGACATTGATTTTGATGATATGTAATTTTTTTTTTTTATATATTATATTATTTTCATTTTGATGTATAATTAACTATTTTGATGTCTAGTTAACATTTTTATTTATATTTTTTTTATTTTTTTACATATAAGTCCCAAAAGCAAAAAAAAAAAAAAGAATTTAACAAAATTAGTACAAAAAATAAATCATAAAAAAATAAAATATATTTTATTAATATATATATATATAAAGAAAATATTTTTATATATATAAGTCAAACGAACTTCGGATATCCGAAATTTTCAAAGATCCGAAGTTTCAAATAAAAAAATAAAAAAAAAAAAAAAAATTGGTGTAGACTTCGAAGAAAATGACTGTTTTGGCAAAATCCAAACGTTGTGGCTCATTTTGGCAAATGACAAAGCTTTTTTGGCTAGTTTAATTTGCATTAATTAAATATTGTGCTTAAGATCCATTACAACCCTATATTAATGATTTAGTTATTCATAATATTCGAAGCACAAGCAAATAGTTGATACAAAACAATAACTCATAAAAAATAATAAATTAGAGAAGAAGAAGAAAAAGAAAGAACTCTCGTTTGCAATCTTCGACTTTAATCTCCAGCACCGGTTGAGGACTTCATTCTTGTCTTGCTCTAGGTGTTCTTCTCTGTCTTTGAGGCTCCAAAAGTATGTTATGAGTCTTTCTTTAGGTTTTGGACGAGTTTACGTTTATATAGGAGGCCTTGAGATCTTTTCTTCTTAAGAAATAGGAATTTTTCACGCACAAGGAAACGCGTTTGTGTCGTGACGTGCATAGCTCAATGTTGTGATGCTGGCTGCTTTCAATCGGACATCACGACGCGCAACAACCTGCGCACGAAGAATTACGTTCTGCCTCAATTTTGCACTGGCTTGCATCGCAACGCCCATGGTTGCGTCGAGACGCCAAGCCTGGAGTCTGGAGTGCACCTCGATTTTGCTCCAAATTTGCTGATTTATCGCTCATTAAGTCCGCTTTACTCATATTAAGATCTCGACCTACAGAACATACCCAAATCACATCAAAACATTCATACAATTTGAGATAACCTACAAAATACAAGATAAAAGGGCGGTAAATATAGACATATTGACCGCTCATCAGTCAGCTATATTGATTAAACAATACAAGAAACTTCAAAAATTGCAAAATTACTAACAGCTTATATAAATCAACTCATTCTAGTGGAATCTTGTGTGTACACAATATATATATATATATATAGCTACAAAACTTTTGAGTAATTCATTTATCAGGACTCATCCGGCTGATTATTTCACAATCAAAAGGATCCGAGAGAGCTCAAATTGCTATATCACTGAATCTAAGCATCACTAATATGCTCATGCCCTTGTGAAGCTCCAGTATCAGTGAATCCAAAACATGATGGACAAGAAGAATGAAAGGTTGAAGGATGGAGAATAGAAAAGATGCTCCATCAAATCTCTAGTTATGCAAATTATGAACCATAAAAATGGAAAAAACTGTAGATAATTTTTTTTTTTAAAAAAAAAAAAAAGAAAAGAATCATCATCATCTCTTTAAGACATATTACTTTCCGTAAGCCAAGGCCAAAACTAAAAAAAAAAAAAGTTGCAGAATCAATCAAAGGTGTTTAAATTAAAATTACAACACTTAAGAAATAAATTGTCCCTACACACAACAGAAGCATGCTTCTCAATGAACCACCAACCAAAAATAAAAAAGCATAATTAATGAGCAGTCAGTTACTCCAAAATGTATGAGCACATGCTTTCTCAAAACACTTCCAAATGATCTTCTCACTATCAAAAGGGTTTCATAATGCTCAAATTTCTATATCACTGTGTTTAAACCTCACGAGATTACTCTTCCCAGCGTGAAGCTCCAATAAGCAGTGAATCCAAAAACACAACTATCATTCGACAATGACTCGGAATTCTTTCCTATATCAAAATTCTGACCAATTACTTTGTAGGTGGACACAGATCAATTCAACTATTTAACTAATTTAAGCACGCCGATAATACAAGTAAAAGCCTGTTACTTAAAAAATCTTACCCATTCCAAATTTTTTGAGTCCACAGTCCATCACTTTTATCACAGCTGCAAAAAGATTTCATCAATCAATAAATGCGATAAGGAATTTAAAAATAAAACAAACAAACCATTGTTTGTTTGACATAAAATTAAAGATTGTCATTTCGTTACTAATCTTGAACGGCTTCGTAACTACTCAATAATGCAGGAGAAGAGAGAATGCCGAATTGCCTGAGTGATTCAGATTTCCAACAGAGAATTGGACGGTGGAGATTGGCTGTTGAAATCGATCAGGCGGTGATTGTATTCGTAGACGATAATTAGGGAGGGGAAAGAGGCTATTGATTTGAGCGTGTGAAAATGAAACGAGGGTGAAAATGGTAAAAGAAAATGGCCCTGCAGAGAATGAAATGCAAGGTTTTATTTTTTATTTTTTTCACTTCTATGGCAAAACCAATTCAAGAATAGAATTTCTGTTAAATCTTGCAATTAAATTGTTATAAATTTGTATTCTATTAATTTAATAACGAATCTTAATACTATAATTTATACTCGATTCGTTCAATAATATATAAATTACTATAATTTATTTATATTATTTCTTCATAATTCTATTTATGTGAAACTATTTAATGGATTTACTTAAAAATAACTACCAAATTTAGATAACATTATATTTTCTTTAATAATTAACGATAATTGCTCGAATCTTAATCGAAAAATATCAATAATTAGTCTTAAAAAAATAAATCAATGAGTTTAAATTCGTAATTGATTTATTTCGATAGTCGAATCTTTTCATGAAGAGAATATGACAAGTTTAGCCTCAACAGCAAGCATCCCAATAAGTGACACAACTCCACACTATTCCTCATGAGTTCATGTATTGCCTCCTAGTTGCTATTTATTACTGCATGTTGTTTATTGCATAATCTAATTTGAATTACCTAAGATGGTTGATCATGAAGTAGAAGTAGAAGTAGAAGTAGAAGTAGAAGTAGATGACATATCCACTCTTGAAGCTTCATATTCAATGGACGGCTTGTATGAATAATTTGACAACTACGATTAGTTAGGACACCATGTTTAATCGATTGAAGAACAAGAAGTTATGAACATACACCAATAACTGTTACTATTTTAATTGCAAACTGTTACCTTCTACTTATCAAGTGATTTGATGATCTAGCCCTTGTGATCTGGTTGAAGAGTTCGTCTCTATCTAAAGAAATGCGTTGAAAAATGATAGATATCTAGAACATTTTATCGAGACAGTGCTTTTTCAACTCTTATGAAAATGGAATCGATTCCAAACATATACAAGTTTCCTTAGAGAAGTTGAAGCTGTTCAGATTGGTGCTGGTGTGCTGTTTTTTCCTGGAGTACAGAAGCTGTTCGGTTGGTGTTTTGACAATGGTTGTTGGCAGAGTAGTAGCAACAAAAATGGAAGCCGAGTGATTGATGAATGAATATGGACTCCCTGAGTCACTGTACTGAAAACTTGTACAAACACTAGTAATTTGTCAATTTCATTAATATATAGTAGTAATACCACTGAGGTAGAACTCTTCTCATTCTGCACAGCTATTAACAGAAGCTAAAGATGGTTTCATTTGCTTTTATACTCCTTCATATTTACATCTCTGATATGATTGATCCAATTTCTCCCAGCTGATAAAAGACTATTGGAAAGTGGAAACTTCTCTCTTTAAGCTTGATAAAAGTATAAATTAACTTATAAATTATTGAACATATTGTGATATTATAATTTTATAAAAGTATAAATTATCTTATAACTTAACATTAACTATGGGTTTGATGTAGCGTTTAAACGCTAAATTAAAAGCTAATTTATAAACTCACCAAACTCTAAACTCTAATCTCAAACTAAGTAGAACAGCAGCAGTAAATGTTACATTATTGCTGTGTTGTCCTTATTCCACAATATGATGATTTACAAGATTTGGGTCTCAACAAATAAAAATTTTAATCAAAAGAAAAGAATGTGACAAAAACTGAGCGGGGTTATTGTTCCCCAACTTATAGGAACAATGATTCAAAAAATTAAGCAAAAATTTTCTGGTACAATGTGTCCGTAAAAATTGAAACTACTACCTTCTGTTATTTATTTCTTGTGATGACTCTTTGAGTGAGATCTAAAAGTGCACGCCTCGACTTTCTCACGTCCTCATCATTGTTTTCAGGAAGAGAATCAATTGCAGCTGCAGCAAGATTAGCATGCTTCACAGCTAGCTCTCTTGTCCTTTGTATTCCTCGACTCTTCCCCAGGTACTCAAGGGCCTGCAAATTCCATATAAACCAAGTCAGGAAACTTTGACAAGACAACAGCACGTATAAAATAAGTAAATGCTTCATCGTTGCGGCTCTATTGTAGCACCCAAAAACATATCACAAGGACCAAAATATCTGATCCACAAGATTGTTGCTCAAGATCATGGATAAAATGCTAAATCATCTATCTAAGGCACTAAAATAATATAAAATATTGGATGTTGTGCACTATCATTGTGTTGATAAATGACAACTCAAATTGTATGATATTAAAAGCAAAGAACTTTAAAAATGCCTTAAGAATTCCAAATTGCAGTTAGATGTCAAAGTCAAAATAAAATTATTTTAGGCAACTGATGTAACTATTATACAAGTGCTTTGACTGGTCATGAAACATGCATACCAACTGTGCCACCTAATATAGAGTTATATTGCACTGACTTACAATATCAACATTTGAGGAATTCTCGAAGCCCTGGTCGACTACTGTACGTAACTGAGGAAACTCTTCCATGGCAAACAATATTGGAGCTGTAATGATTCCCTATACCACAGAAGGAAAGAAAGTGCTAGAAATCAAACACTACTGTAAAAAAACTCTGAAACATCATCATATGAATCCCAAATAAAAACACAGTGCATAATTAGTGTGAGAATAAGTCAACATAGCAAGTCAAAAACTTATTGGTCATCACAACAGCAGGTGTATTCATCTCTGTATAGTCCATTTAATGAATAAATCTGAACAGGAAAAGTAAATATCCCAGAGCCTTTTTGTTGATATGGTTATGACAAGTTAAAAGTCCAAGTCCTAATAAATTATTTCCCAAACTTGAGGAAATGATTGTCAAAAAATGGAAATTGATAGTACAATCCCTACGAAAGAATTATGCATAATTTTTTAGAATATAAAGCAAGGTGTTTGACAAAGATCCCAGTCATGGCTTCCAGAAACTAAATTAAACCATACACAACCTACAGTATCACCAATCTGTGCAATAAATAGTCAGGATAGATAAATTACATGCTGGATGTCAGATAAAGAACCCTTTCCAAGAGAGGCTGATGTGCCGGTGAAATCAAGAACATCGTCGATTAATTGATACGCTAGTCCCTGTGAAGAAGAATAAAATTAGAATGAAAGTAAGTTGAAAAGGGAAAATGAGAAAATGCAATCACTGCACACTGCCCTGAATCTGTATTTTACAAAATGACATTAAGACTCGGCGCATTCAGCCCCATCCAGGGCTTGCATCAAGGTAGTAATGGTATGTGGTAATTTTGAGAACAAGTCACCCCACATGTATCAACTCTCAATAATTGATGCAAAAAAACTGGCGATAAAACCATCGAGATACTTCTCCAGCATAAACATAATTAAATATAAGCATCATTTATGAATAACTTAGATACATTTTGGGAAAAGGAAAAACAGAATTGTCAAACACAAGAAAGAATATAAAATATAGAAGAAAACAATTCACAGTTCACTACGGTGTCATAACCCACCCCAGCGACCCCCCCCAAAAAAAAAAAAAAAAAAAAAAAAAAAAAAAACCCCCCAAAAAATATACATATCTAAAGAATATAAAATGAATATTGTTGTTATATGCAAGTAAATAAGATAGAAAGTTAAAGAGCTTCAACAAATGTACAAACCAGATTTTTTCCATAATCAAAAGCCAATGTTGCCACTTCAGCTGTTTGTCCAGCAAGAAGGGCAATTGCCTTGCAGCTGTTTGATATCAATGATGCAGTCTTGTAGTATGTTTTTTGCATATAATGATCCATGCTGCATTTGTAACAAATTGTCTCTCATATAGTTAGTTAAAGATAAAAGGAATTTGGAGATGAACATCAAGACATGGACAGAATACCAATAACTACACGATTATCAGAAGGTGCAAAAGGCATTGGAGTTGGAGTTCAAGTCCAAAAAGGGAAAAAAATACATGCATGCAGTACAACTAAGGCCTGATCTCTGACGAATTTTAAGAGCAAAATCCAACCTTCTAGGGGAAAGAGAAAAAATAAGAAATAAATAGGATAATCAAGTAAGTGAGAAAGTGATCAGGAAAAACAAGCCACACAAGAAATGATCTCCGACTCTGAGGACCTTTTCTTCTCCAAAAGGAAAGCCAACATTGTCAAGTGCAGCAGTGAAAATGTAACTTGTAATAATTACCAAAAATTCTAAGGCAATCATTTATGGTCAGCTCTTGTTTAAAACAAAAAAAAAAATCATGATCAAGATAGTGATTGATTCTCCATTGCTGCACCAACATTTTACTGAACATCTTACTAAAACAGTCAATTGAATCTGAGGCAATTGAAGAGTTACAACACACTGTCACAAAGTCAATTGGAACAAAGGATGTCCAATAGTCAAAACTCTCTTGATAAAGAAAAAGAAAATGCAAGACAAGAAAAATATCCAAGTGTAGCAGATATAGGAGAGTAATATACCTACAGCGTTGGTCAGAGGATGTAGTCATTTGCATGGTTTCACCAGTAACAAGATGCTCAACAACAGTTGCCAGTAATGTCACGACCTACAAACACCATGCTACAATAAGTAGGGTATATACGTGTGTAAATACCACAAACTAGCCAAAGTAAGTACCACATAAAGCCAACTTTGTGAAAGCAAAGTTATTAAAGGTATCTAAATACTTTCAGAAAGTTCCCAGAGTGGGTTTACCAGTTCATAAGCAAGTTGATTATTCACTAGGCACTGTGAACAGTGTACTAACAAGTCACAGACCGGACTCAGACTGTCTCTGTAAACAATGAAATTTCAGGCCATATTATAGTAAAAGAGGAGTATCTAGAACTGGAAATCTAGATTGTATTAAAAAAAATCTTCAGACTGAGCAGTTGTGATTGTTTTTATAAGAAATAATTTTAAGTTGTTGAGGAGCTAAGTGCTTGCCGCTATTCTCGAAAAAAAAACAAAAACAAGTGCTTGCACTAATGCAATAACAACTATTACTATGAAACTAAAAGTCACGTGTTTATAAATAAACAGAAATATTATAATTTATAATAATACTATAATAATAACAACAACAACAACAAAATACACAAATGCATATACCTCTGTGTTTTTCAATGAAGCAAGCGCGACACAAGCACGAGAAAGAAGAAAATCTCCCGCTAATACAGCCAACTGCATAGATATGAAAGGGCAAAAGTTAAAAGCAAGAAGCCTGGCTTACAATCCACAAAATCTTTCTCTTTCAAACGTAATAGAAGAGCCATCAAGGAACCTGACTAAAAATCAGATAAAATTATAACATGCATATTAAAATTCTCACAAGCAACATCAGCTCAACTTAGAGAATAAGAAAATACAAGCACCTTATTTCCCATTACACAATTCAATGAACCAATACCACGTCTGGTGTCTGCATCATCCAAGACGTCATCATGAAGAAGGCTTGCTACCTAAGAAAATGAAATTATTACATTAAATTATGAGTGGGCAAAAGCAACTGGTAAAAGAAATACAAAATTGTAAGAAACAGACATGGATCATCTCTGTAATCTCAGCTATACATTGCTGTCTTGTACGTAGTTCAGTTGCCAAAGCATCTTCTACTCCATCCGGAAGAGGTTCAGGAACCCGCACATTCAACGCTGTTGCCATCAGCAATAAAACCTCCATGTACATGTCCATTACCAAAATAGTTGTAACTGTTAGCCTATTAAAATTATGGGTGGTATAACTATTAATGATAAAACGATAACAAACTACCACAGGGAAAGAATGTAATTATACAAATCAGCAAATAAGCCTTAATGTTAGTACCGTAGGACGGAACCTCTTTCCTTCCACCCCCATTTTGAAGAAATACTCAGCAGCTGAGGCAAGCTTAGGCACCTGGATAATATGTAAATCTCACTTCAATCACAAGATATCAAATTTGACCCGTAACATAAAAGAAACATCATATCTGCTATCTTGCTGGAGCAAATTTTTTTTTTTTTTTTGAAACGTTGGAAACCCCGTCGTTAAACCACCCGACCCGGGCTTAAGCGGAGCAGGTAAAACCCCCGGCTGCCCCAGGCTCTTATAAGATATGCACCCCCTGGACTCGAACCCAAGACCTGACAACCAAGTTCTAAGCTATTTGCTACCAAGCCACACTCCTTGGGGGTGGGAGCATAGTTATTACTACTCAATCAAAAAGAAACGAGAAAGAACTGTTATATACCTCCGCAACTACCATGGAGCGCAATCTGTTAGCAAGTATTGATAGTTCATCAGCAACAAGTGAAAATGGGTCAAGTTGCTCCTGGAAATCAGTATCCTATAAGTTTGTTAGACAAATCAAATTCATAACTTCCAAAAGGAGAAAAAAAGACTAGGAGGTATAATCAGGCAGGACACCGAAATTTTGTGGCTCATGAGCATGGGTACTCAATATCTCTCATTAAAAAAAACACAAGTAATATAAAATATAATGGTCCGCAAGAACATGGACAAACAAAATCAAAATACTACACGTAACCTCAATTATGGAGCTACTCTGTTGATGAATTTGATGTCTAATTCCATGCAAGGCAGGCAAACTCCATAAATAAGCTTCTCTGAAACCGAAAACCTACTAATCACCAGGAACAATAACAAGTAAAACATAGAAGGTCAACCTACTAATCATCACCTTGCACATATGCATATATTTCATTCATGAATGAGTACCAATAATTTTGTCAATAAAATAACATTTTATATATTTATCACCCATCCACAACACAACAAACTACAAATGTTCCCAATTGAACTTGATACATATTATTTAAACAACACTGATAGACATTCCATTTTCACTTGTAGGAGGATCAAAAAAAATTTCTAGCCTAATTTTCTTCCCCTCTCAAGTTATATCAGCCACCTTCTGATATGATCCATATTGGGCTTATTTCGAGTGGCATATGGTCTGATCTAATTGGGCTTTGTATTAATTAGTTAATATTCATTTGTAAAAAGCCTAATATGTATAATGGGCTTCATTTTAATGTAATTTCATGTCATTTTTCGAAATTCTTCTAATTGGGCTTAGTTTAGGTAGTTGAATTAGGCTTAGGGCTTTTATTAGGTTAGAATAAGAGTTTGGTAGTTCAATTGTATTAGGATACCTTATTTTCTTATATTTAAAGGTCATATTGGCATAATTTTGTAATGGAGAGAATGATGGATTATTGAAATGAATAAAATTATTTGGCTTAGGCAGTTTCTTTAAGAGATGAGTAATATTCTCTTAAGTGTTCTTACGAACAAGACTTATCAAAGAGGTGGCTCTCTTTGTGGCGTTCAACTGGCCAGCGGGGTCTCTTCAGGATACACTTGTGGTTTCAAGGAACGAGTTTTCTTGGGATTGCTTGCTGATATTGAAAGGGGTTTTGTCCATACAAAACCAAATATCAAAGTTCTTGGGGCATGTGCAATGGCTTCAGGTTTCCTGGGGTTCGGCCTAGTGGGCTTCGTATCACCTTAGCTTACTCACTGAAATATTACCGTAGTCCATAAAGCAAATACCGTGAATGAAAACTAATCTCAGCATTAAAAGCCTTTCACTTAGGTTATTACTTTAGAGGATTCTCTTCTTAATTCAATGGCATCAGCTCACCTCCTTCAAAAACCAAATGCTGCACAAAACAACCTTTATCTCCCACTTCTGTAAATGATACAATCTTTCACCTAACATAACTACAGTCAATACATAGAAACAGGCTTAAATGAAATCCTTCTGCATGATGTAATCTTTACTAATAAATTCATTCCCAAAACACATCAGAACATCTTAAACTTAGCAGGCTATTTATTAAATATTAAGCAGTAAGCCGAAATCTCAAATTCCAATTTCAACACTAGCACCAAGCCACCAACTCTTGCTCGTTAAAGCAAGCACTAAAAGCACACACAAATCCATACTTCTGAGAGCAACCCCAACCGAGGGCCAAATATGGCACATGGAAGGGGTTTGGTGCATGGTTAATCTCCAACCATGCGCAATCACCTGCGCCAAAATGTGCAGGATTGGCGTGACAATGTAGTAATAGCGCACACTGTGCTATTGTGTGTGTGCGCGTGTTTTTTTTTTTTTTTTTAAAATAACACTGTAAAAGCTCCAAAATGATAGATTTGGTGCAAGATGTGAAACAATGGTAGGAGAGGATGCAATATAGCTTTACCATTGGGGTTGCTCTAGACATATAAAACACAATTTATTTGAATAACCCCAGAACAGATGCACCCTTAAACCCACTGTGTCCACCCATTCGGCAAAACAATCCCACCCATCACCAAAACACATTACCTCATTATCAATCCAAACCTCCAAACTTTACTAAAGTTTCCATTTCAAAGTTTTCAGCGTTACCAAGCTACGTATATATTTCAACCACCTCAAAAGGGTAAGGGAAAAAAAATAGCAATAATTCTCTGTTATTTAGCATTTGGGCACGTGGATAATTACCTTTAGAGTAGATTCCACGGCAGTAGAGTGTGAAGTACCGGAGAGAAGCGGGTGAGCTCGGTGAGAGAGAAGCCACCGGCAGCCATACCGATTGTTTCCCGAGATTCTAGAAATCCGAGAAAGTCCGCGAGAAAATAACATCCTTATTCCGTGAATTAATAAAATAAACACACCAAGTAGATTTATATATGAATTGAGAGAGAGAACTTTGATTTGGGGGTGGGCCGGCGGGCGGGCGGGGGCGCTGGGTCAATGTGAAAGTCAAAGAATTTTGGTTTTGTTATAGAGTTGTGTTGATTTGTTTAAGAAAGCAGAGCCATTTATAATGCCACGTTCAATTGATGACGACGCCTAAACTCAGCCATATATATATATATATATTAATACTAACCCTTCGTGCGTTTTTCTTCACTAATAATAATTGATCACTTTTCATTCAACTGATTTCTATTTTGGAAAGAAAAATGTTCATTTTTTTTGGTTAGTGAATTATTAGAAAACTTATTTTCCACCTCTTATTATTAATATATCTTATTAAGTTGTGTTACATTTAGTCTTATGTTTTTACAATTTCTTCCTATTTAAATTTTTTTTAAGAAAGTGGTTAAACTCTCTTTAAGGAGAGTGAATGAACTATTCGTATGATTTTTTTTTTATTATTTTAAAAGATAACAGTTGGGGAAAAAAATACAATCAGCCACATATCTAATTGATAGTGATTGTGTGATTATTGGTAAAAAAAAAAACATAGTCATAATGTGATTGATGTGACTAAGACATACTCATATCTAAATTATCAATCACTCAACTGATACTCACATTGTGATTTTGGGTTAAAAAATATACATCTAACTACACAATTGATTGATAGTCATTGTGTGATTGTAGGGAAAAAAAACACATTCACAATGTGATTGAGGTCACGAATGTGACTAAAGTACACTCATTATTAAATTATCAATTGTACATGCCAAATTTGGGCCTAAGGGTGGACTCGTCCTTCCACTTTAGATTTGTGGATGGGTAAAGCACAACATTGTAATCTAACACTAAAGATCTCAAGAAGCCCAATACAGTAATCCAACACTAATGACCTCAAGAAGCCCCAGACACGTCTCATGCTTCTATCTTAACCTCTCAACTACTGTAAACCCCTTTTTGCTAACAAAAATACATATTCCACATACTAACGCTTTCCACTCACCAAAAGCATTATTATTGGACACATTTTGGGCCCATCTTTGCTAATTACAGCTGCAATGCCAACTAAAAAGCTAATAGCTCTATCATATAAATTGTAGCATAATTCAGAACATAGAGATTCAATTCTTAGTTCTCATACTTGAGATCTCTAAGCTCATTATTCCCTAAACACCAGCCATCGCCCTCACGGTAGTCAACAGAAGGCAAGGTAGCTTCCGACCTTGTTCTTCCATCATTTACAACACATCTTCATACTGACTTGAACGTCAGAGTGCTTGTGGCTCCCACCACACCGGTGGACAGTATTCTCCGCTCATTCTACCTTTGTTTTGCAGGATCGCTAGTGTCACCAACCTACAAATTCTCGATTGTGGACCTTGAGCGAAATACAGCATCCACAATTTGGCGCCCACCGTGGGGCCTTAGCAATTCATAGCAGGCAAAAATCCCTCAGTCTACGATTCTAAGAAACAGTCACTCATGACTTCGAGCAGTGAGCAAACACCGGATTTTGTGGCAACATAATTAGCCACGCTCCAAGAACGTTTACGAACTTTGGATGAGGAGAACCTGACCATGTGAAACTCCAATTTAATCCTCCAAAAACAGTCGGAACAAATCTCATCGACTTCCCAACAACGTGATACTCCAGACAATCCCAACAATCACATAATCTCGTCCAATCCTTTGGGGACTTTCAATGATGTGGCAAACGATGATCCGCCCCCAGACGAACACCCCCGAAATGATACAAGAAATGAACCAATTTCCCCTGTCGACCAAGCGCAACAAGTTGCTTCCAACATGCGCAAAGAAATGTTAGAATTTAAAGAAGCAATTTTGTCCAGCCTACCAGATGTCAGGCTACCAATAAGGAAAAGGCGAGCCGGAACAATTTCTGACACTCCATTTTTTGAGACCATCACTTCCATTGAACCACCAAGGACGTTCAGTCCTCCAGATATGAAAATGTACGATGGATCTATTGACCCAGACGACCATATTATCCACTACAAATACAAGATGAGATCGACGGGTCTTACCCCTCAACAATGGGAAGCTGGAATGTACAGAGGATTTGGAGAAACAGTGGCAGGTTCGACCCTAACTTGGTTAATCAATCTCCCATATAGATCCATTGGATCATACCAGCAGTTGGCAGATAAATTTGTAGAGCATTTTGCGAGCTCTTGTAAGATTGAAAAAACCTCAGACGACCTCAACGCCATCTGTTGGGTCTCTAAGATCAATCTCAAGATCATTTAAGCATAAAAGATGTGTGAATACTCAACGAAGTTTGTGTAATAACTTACATTGATCGGCTAGGTAGGATGCGTAGACATCAAAAATTTGCCTCATTTGAAGTTGCTCCAAGCTTTCCTTTGATTGTATGTTGAGCTCCAAGCTTGATCTTTTGAATTCCAAACTCAAGGGATGTTTCCCTATCACCTTTATATGATTCTTTAAGTGCTAGCTTAGGAAGAAAATTGCAAAGAAAATTCTTCCATTGGTGCTATGATATTCACGGCAATGAGAGGAGAAGAGAGAGTGAGTGATTTTTGTGTTTTGTGAAAAGTGTAAATGATTTTAAAAAAAAAAAAATCAAAACATATACCAAACATCAAAGTTTGGTAAATGTCTTTCACTTTTCAAGATAATGTGTCTAACTAGTGTTTGGGCCAAATTTGGTCCGGGGGTAGTTTCGTCATTTTACTTCAGACCCAATACTGGACGCACCCCTGAAGCCTCCTAATCAAACCCCAAAGACATAATGTCGGCCCAGGCCCGATGAACACCAACACCCATAACCGAAGGACCATCCAGAGGCCAGCCCACGTAACGCATTTGTTCATAAACACCATTCATAAACTCAACCGTTGCCAGCCCACAACGGGCAAATACAATAAACCTCCTCATGAAGTCAACCGTTATCGACGCCCAACGGACAAGCAATCAAAGAGTAGTAAATACACACGTTCTTGAAAGGCGTGTATATAAGCGACGAGGCTCCAGGAAGGAGGGGATTGAACTTCTAGCTCTCCAACTCACAGCTTTAGAACATTCTGATTCAAGCTCATAACATCTTTCGTTCACCGCCCTCACGGCAGCCTACGGAGATCATGGTAACATCTGACCTTGACCTTCCTCCTACTACTTCCATAATTCTATCACTGACTTGGGCGTCGGAGTGCCTACGGCACCCACCACACCGGTGGGCAGTACTCCCGCTCACTCTACCTTTGTTTTGCAGGATCGCTAGCGCCCCCAACTACAAATTCTCGATTGTGGACCTCGGGCGAAAACCAGCGTCTACAATTTGGCGCCCACCGTGGGGCCTAGCGGTTCATAGCAGGCGAATATCTCTCATTCTACAATTCACAAACGAACAATCACTTCTGGCTTCTAGCAGTAAGCAAACACCAGATCTTGTGACCACACAGCTAGCCATACTCCAATAATGATTACGCACCCTAGAAGAAGAGAATCAGGCCATGAGAGGCTCCGATACAACTCCCTAGAAGGAACTGGAGTAAATCGCTTCAACTTCCCAATCAACTTTACCAGGTATGTCCTGCACATTTTTTTTTTTTAAAAAAAAAAAAAGGGTTTCAGTCGGCATTAATAAGGCATGCGACTTTTTGGGGATGTCTCATTCGTCATTAGTGTATAATTCAAGACTTGTAGAAGGTGTCCCAATTGACATTGTTACGTCACTGGTTAAAGATCACAATGGACACTGCATATATTGTGGTTTAGTATTGAGCGATGATTCCATTCGACGCTCTACGTATAAGTCTTGACACTGGTTTTTGATTTCATTCGGCTTAATACCGAAGAAGACTTAGCATGAGGCGAATGTCTCACTTCGCGTGACACGTATGAAGCTAGGCACTAGCCGAAGATTCCATTTGACACTACATGTACAATTATTGTTGAAATAGGAACCTTCATTTTACTCTAAGCAATTTTCATAGGCACTTATATTACAAACCCATAATACAATTTTTAGATAATCCTCATACGACATGTATGACACCCTTGGTCTCTCGACCCATGATATGGGTATGATCCTGACTTTCATCATGTCTAATGAAATGTAGCCTCCCTTAGACTTTCAGCAAGCCCGATAGAGTGAAGACTCCAATGGATCACCCTAAACTCCATTCGACCATAGACCCACTAACCTTTATCTGGTCCTAATAAAATGAGGAATAGAGACCCATAGAATACACCTTCGCCAGGTCCTGTGGAATAAAAAGTGAAGGCCTCATAGATTTCTATTATGTCTGGTAGAGTGAAAATTCTCTTAGAACTTCATCAACTCTTGTATTGTGTTGTGTCGTGTGGTGACAACTCGAAAAGTCTTTGCTTCTAAATCTTGCCAACGCTTCCTAATAAACACACTTTTTAAGAGCAAACCCACTGACCACACTGTACTTGCCTGGTCAACTTTAAAACAATTCCTTTCTAAACACGTCGAATCAAAAATATAAAAAACACACTACCCACTTCAACAACCACTGGAGGGGGGCACACTAAAACCCTCGAACAATAAAATTTTGATTGACAAAGTGTAGTGAGGTAGACATGACTGCTGAATCGGGAAGATCTACTCATTTAACCATTCTACGTTTGAGAATAACTTCGAGGAACTTGACCAACCAGGCATTCAGGTGGTAAAAAAATATAATAACATTGCCAATGAGAGATGTAGGCTTTAACCCTTTCCTCGTACACATTGTATCGAAATCTTCCATAATTTTTACTTAAATACTCGAATTACAACACAAGCAGGTTTAATGGGAACATAATTTATTGGAATAAGCCTATCAGAATATCTAATTGCATAGTCTAAATTCCCATTCTCATTAAAGAAAACCACGAGGGAATTAAGAATAGACAGGTCAAGCTATAATGTCGTTCAGATAAAGCGAAAGAGGCGACTGGGTTGGCCAAATTTTATCAATTTCCCTATCAGAACACCATTAATACCCAAATCAAAGTTGATACCATCGTAGGAGCAAAGCAATTGTTGTCGCTTGAGGACGATTGAATAGGAAAGGTTGCGGCCCTACTTCTAGTTTACAACTTGTTACTACTACTAGTATGGAATAAGAAGCAGCAAGATCTTGGCTTTCTGGTTAACGTGCTCTCAAAAATTGCCTCTCAAACTATAGTAGCAGTATCCTTCTCCCACAACAGAACCAGAATCAACCACAATCTGAGGAAGTAAAGACGACACACCAGATCCAGGAAACATATTCAACGACCAATTCCCAAGCCCACAGCTCACAATATTCTTCTCGGGCATATCTCTAAACACTCCAGTAGCCAAAATTATTTCTTCTTTCCAATTCGAATACATAGTCAATAATGAAGTTGCCACATATACATCAATGTCAATGCCCAATTTTATCGCCAAAACAATGCATTTGCAAGCCATGATCAACACTCTCACAAGCAGAAAACGCACCAGCAATAGTGACAGGATAAGGTCTAAACATTTCATCAAACACTTTAAAAGCATCATTGGTAGTTACCATGGACGACACAACAACTGCTCTGGGCAGTAGAAGCTGTCAAAACAAGCCCTACCAGGGGACACGACTCATTACCTATTGGGCGTCCAGCCCCCACGACCATCTAAATCGACAGATCCCAAACCAAATTCAAAACCCATAAAACAATTGAAACAAAACGCAAAATTGATGGTTGCAAGGAGGGGCATTAAAGCAAACGAATAAATTGAGATCAACATCACCTAGGAAACGCCCAAATCGGTTCCAGTAAGGCGACAATCAGTTCATTCGACCGCATGTCGACTCACGCTTCTCCAATAACCCATCGCCCAAATCGGTTCAGAAAAGCAACAATCGGTACTTCCGACCGCACCGTCGAGTCACTTCTCACCACCGACCTCGGTCTCCAAATAATCCACATGGATACCTCTTGAGCTGAGAAAATCACCGACACCATGACGACTCTGGTCTCTAGTTTGCTGCGCCGAACGGATTAACTCTCGCGACACACACTTTTGACTTCTAATCAGCACTGCTTGGTGCAGCCCTCTGTCGAGGAATGAGATGAGGTGTAGATGACAGATTTTGGGGACTCTTGTAGATCTGCGTCGGCTCGGTCCTTCGTTACAAGGAGTTCAGCTTTCAAGTTGAGCATGCTTTATTTTGACAATCCTAGGGCACGCAATTGAGCTTGCAAAGTGAAACATAGACTTGAGTTGAAATCCATTTGTTGTATCAAGTGTAGGCTGGGACACAAAACTCTTATTGTCGCATGAGTAGCTGCTTGAAAGAAATTACAATTTGCCAGATATAGGCTTCTCAACGGTCATAGCGCCACTTTGCCCCTAGCCCATAGGAGCCAGTTTCAAAACAGAACATGACACCAGCCCCCTCAATCCACTCAGTTCGTGGGCCATGGTCACGATGGAAAGCCCAGCGGGCTAGACAGAAGCATTAAGTTGGCCCTTCAACCAGTCGACAATAAGGCTACATTAAAGACACCTAATCTACTTTTCTCCCACTCATTCGATAAGATAGAATAGAGTTAGGCACTAAGTCCACTCGACACCATCCAATAGTAGTCAAGTGGAGCTCTTTCTTTATTCCAAACAATTTTAACTTCAAAGGCTTGTAGAACCATCCCGTGTGGTCTCACGGGATGATAAAACATTTTGTTCATTCAATTTCCAGATAATGGGATGGATGGCCATCAATTCCATGGTACATGGAAAAATTGTCTTCTCTCCCATACGACACAGAAAGATTGAATTCAATGCATAACAGTAGGATTGTTATCTCGTCCATTCAACATGGGTGTATTATCATCAGTTCCATCAGGACCATTAGATAGCCCATTCGACACCAGGCTCGTGGTCCTTCAACAAGTCTTGTAGTATGATAAGAAAAGACTATTTCATAGACCTTCAACAGGTGTAGTTGTATGTTGAGGAAATATTCTTGGGCCTTCGTCAGGTCTGTAGAGTGAATACTTTCATAGACCTTCATTTGGTTCAGTCGACCGGGGACATCCCTCATGGACTCATGACGAGTCAAGACATGGACTACACATGTCGAGTGATTTATATCCTGAACCTTCATTTGGTTCAGTCGACCGGGGACATCCCTCATGGACTCATGACGAGTCAAGACATGGACTACACATGTCGAGTGATTTATATCCTGAACCTTCATTTGGTTCAGTCGACCGTGGACATTCCCCATGGACTCATGACGAGTCAAGACATGGACTACACATGTCGTGTGACTCATATCCTGAACCTTAATCTGGTTCAGTCGATCGGGGACATCCCTCATAGATTCATGTCGAGTCAAAGTTGTAGACATGGATTACACATGTCGTATGACTCATATCCTCATGGATTCATCAAATCCAGTCGACCGTGGACATTCCCCATGGACTCATGTCGAGTCAAAGTTGTAGACATGGATTACACATGTCGTATGACTCATATCCTCCTGGACTCATCAAGTCCAGTCGACCGGGGACATCCCCCATAGACATAATTCGAGTCAACTTGTAGACATGGATTACACATGTCGTATGACTCATATCCTCCTGGACTCATCAAGTCCAGTCGACCGGGGACATCCCCCATAGACATAATTCGAGTCAACTTGTAGACATGGATTACACATGTCGTATGACTCATATCCTCCTAGACTCATCAAGTCCAGTCGACCGGGGACATCCCCCATAGACATAATTCGAGTCAACTTGTAGACATGGATTACACATGTCGTATGACTCATATCCTCATGGACTCATCAAGTCCAGTCGACCGGGGACATCCCCCATAGACTTAATTCGAATCAACTTGTAGACATAGAGGGCACATGTCGTATGACTGATATACTGACCTTCATCGGGTCCAAACGATTGGGTACTTCCCCAATGGCTCTTGCAGACTCAAGTTGATAACTTGACATTCGTTTGGTTCAATTAGTAGGCAGCATCAACGCTCGAGTACAGCTACATAATATGGCCTCGTCCCAAGCGACACACGCGTCAAGTACTCTCCAAGACAATGACTCTTGACTTAGAGAGTAGGGGACAAACTGTTTGGGCCAAATTTGGTCCGGGGGTAGTTTCGTCATTTTACTTCAGACCCAATACTGGACGCACCCCTGAAGCCTCCTAATCAAACCCCAAAGACATAATGTCGGCCCAGGCCCGATGAACACCAACACCCATAACCGAAGGACCATCCAGAGGCCAGCCCACGTAACGCATTTGTTCATAAACACCATTCATAAACTCAACCGTTGCCAGCCCACAACGGGCAAATACAATAAACCTCCTCATGAAGTCAACCGTTATCGACGCCCAACGGACAAGCAATCAAAGAGCAGTAAATACACACGTTCCTGAAAAGGCGTGTATATAAGCGACGAGGCTCCAGGAATGAGGGGATTGAACTTCTAGCTCTCCAACTCACAGCTTTAGAACATTCTGATTCAAGCTCATAACACCTTTCGTTCACCGCCCTCACGGCAGCCTACGGAGATCATGGTAACATCTGACCTTGACCTTCCTCCTATTACTTCCATAATTCTATCACTGACTTGGGCGTCGGAGTGCCTACGGCACCCACCACACCGGTGGGCAGTAACCTCCACGCTCACTCTACCTTTGTTTTGCAGGATCGCTAGCGCCCCCAACTGCAAATTCTCGATTGTGGACCTCGGGCGAAAACCAGCGTCTACAACTAGTTATCTCAAAAAATCTCTACTAACTTCCATAAAATAAAAGCTAAGTATTTGACTAATGATGTGACTTGTCGTGGGGCCCACTTTAATTCAAAATCTGAGTGGGCCCGCAAACACATTCCGGGCTTGGGTTCGTTAATTCTAAATTAACAAATTTTCCGTTGCGACTTAATTAAATCAAATTTAATTAAATAATAATGCCTAGCAAAATTAATATTAAAGTCGTTCGCGAATTAATTCTAAATTAATTCGTTCGCCCGAATTAAAATCCAATTTTAATTCCGTTATGAAATCTAATTTCATTTAATATATCGAATATATTATTTTAATCGATTAATTCCAAATTAATCGTTCTCTCTCTTTTAATCGAATTTTATCCTAGATAAATTCTCGCCGTAATTAATCCTAGATTAATTTTCTATCTCTTCTAATTAATCTCAGATCAATTATGTTCGAGTCATACGTCATCGGTGAATCTTCGGGAAGCGACCCATGAGATCCCTGGATATGTTGGTAGTAAATCCGGTCGTCGGACTATCCGAATACGTGCGTACCCCGTACCACGTTCTTACCGATTTACAAGACATGGTTGGCTTCTAGCAAAGCGCCGTACCTACCCAATTCTCCAGAAATATTCTTTAAGGAATATATAATCTTTGTCAGGCGTAGTATAGATAATATTACGTATTGCGATCCAGTATCTGATGTCACATGCAAGGCCTGGGGCTGGAATAATGTATGCCTCGTACGAAACATATCGGATCACAAGCAACTAGTCTCTATAATCGGATAATCATGACCTTGTCATATTATCCCAATAGTTGCAACATAATAGAGAACCAGTTTTGTATCCCTGGGTGATCATCATCTCCATATGACTGAAGTGATACTTTCGTCTTGACATCACACCTAATACACTACGATTCTCAATAAACCCAGAAGAGGCGTACACAGAACCTGTTAAAGTCCCGGACGACCAAAACCAAAGCGTATTGATTGTCGCAAGTATTAGCGATGCAAGTCTCAGGTTAAGACCAAATACACCTACCCTGAATCGGATTCCCATAGACACATAGTCATACTACCAATGGGATTCTGAGGGGTCTATCCAGAGCGAAGCTATTCCCGTACCATCGGTAAACACAACCTCCTATCACACTTGCATAAGTATCCAATACTTAAATATATGAGAACTATGTCGTTATGCTCCCACAACGTGCACAAGTGCAATACTAGTCTATTCCGCATTATCAATGTCCAGTCTCGATAATACTACGACTAGGGATATTTAATGATTAAACCTTAGTGGATTGATAGTCTCATATCTTATAATCCGGAACTAATCATAAGGACTTTTATCATTTATATATTCAAGTAATCTAATTACAAAATGATAAAATAGTAATTTCCTTTGTCACATAATTAATTTGTACAAAAACCACAATGTCTTTTACAAATAGTGACGATATGGTCATAATTGTCTAATACCATCCAACAACGAAAATGAGAGTCCTTGTGAAGCTACGTGGCTCGCTTCAATAAAGAGAGGATAACTATTTGATGAGTTGTAAATAGATCACTATTTCTCACTCATTTGACTTAATATTTTGCATAGTTTCTTGAGTTTTGTGAATATTTTGATGTTTTTGTGGTATTTTATAGATAATAAAATACAGGACTCTCTGGAATCAAATCAGGGCCAAATCAGTGAAAAACGGATAAAAAAGGAAAAATGTAAATTTCTTACTAAAATGTGTCGTTTGATAAAATGTGCCGTGCTAAAATACGCTGACTGCTATCATGCACCGCTAACGTGTGCCAGACACGTGTCAACATTACAGCAGACTTGCTAACATGCGTACTTACTAATATGCGCCTGCCACATGTCAACATCAGAGAAATCGTACTAACGTGCGCCGGACATGTGTCTTCATCTCATGCTGCCAACAGGACACGTCATTGCTGACGTCAGTGTCGCGACGCGCCACTATCCCAGATCTTCATCAGCCTACTACAGTAAAAACATTCAGAAATGGTTTACTCTCAAAAAGTGGACTCTACAAAAGGCTCACTAAATTTCGATGCTACACAATAGACCAAGCCTTGGCCCGGGTTCAAATTGAAATTAGGTGGGAAGAAGACAAGAGGAACAAAAGGAAGAAAGTTCCTCTAGTTTGCAGAGTGATAGAATACAAAATACTCCCAAACGACACAAGAATTTACTGGCAAAGCACCACAGCTAATAGACAAGAGGAATCATCAAAGGACACATCAACATTTCAACCAAGACTTCAACCGTCGACCCTTACCTTATAGGGTCCAGAATATTGGTAAGTAGGGAGAGACTCCCAAACTATAATTTCACTATTTCCCTAGGAGAATTGGTCTTGGTCCTCAGAAAGATGAGCAACGAAGTAAGATGGCCCCCACGCTCCAGAGATTATACGGCCAAAAAAGATACCAGCAAATGGTGTGAGTTTCATAGGGATTATGGCCATACGATAAAAGATTGTATAGCTAAATAAAGGTCACCTGAAAGATTTGCTCACAGAGAAAGGCAAGGCTACGATGGCCCGTAGAGACAAGAAGGAATATGGCCCCCCACCACCACCACCAATTAACAATACAATGAGTTTTATTTCTGGTGGATCTGAAGTCAGCAGTATCTCATACTCAACCGCGAAACGACATTCCAGAGCAGTAACAATGAGTTTTTCCCATTCTACGATGTCAATTGAAGGGACGTTCACAAACCTGACGATCAAATTTCCAGACGAAAACAACTCAAGTCAATGAAATGGGGTCTTCAGCAAACTTTATGATCAACGAGTACTAGTTGATATGGGGTTTTCAGCAAAACATCATCTTCAAAAATGCACTTTCAGACATGGGAGCCGAGATAGAAAAAATCAACAGGAAAATAATCAGTACTTATAGGGTTCAGTGGCGAACAAAAATTCACCACATGAGAGATATCTCTTCCAGTCTACGCTGGAGGAATCAATAAGATGACCAAATTTTTGGTCCTGGACTGTCTCTCAGCCTACAACTTAATCGTTGGCAGTATGAGGGCAGTCTCATCTACTTACCATCAAGTACTGAAATTTCCCACAAAGTGGGGATCCAAGAGATAAAAGGCTATCGATCTGCTTCCAGAAGTTGGTATCAGACGACTTTGAAAGCAAAACCTCAATTTGCATAACAATTAATGAATGGATCTCGTGCTTCAGAACCAACACTACCAAGCATAGAGGAGCTTGACGAGGTCCAAATTCACCCACAGTATGCAGATCATAAGGCACAGATCGGGGCTAATCTAGATCCCAAGCTACGAGCTGAATTAATTGATTTCTTGAAAAAGTGTAATGATTGTTTCGCCTGGTCTCACAAAGATATGACTGGGATTGACCCTGAATTAATCACCCATGAACTCCATGTGGACCCAGGCTACCCTTCTGTCATACAGAAGAGAAGAAGTTCACTCCGGAGAGAAATCAAATCATTGACGAAGAAGTTCAAAAACTGTTGCAAAATGGAGCCATCAAGGAAGTCCAATCCCAGAGTGGCTGGCCAACGTGGTGATAGGTTGAAAGAAGAATGGGAAATGGCGAGTCTGTATTGACTTCACGGATTTGAATAAGACTTATCCCAAGGATTCATTCCCTTTGCCTCACATTGATTCAATGGTTGATGCTACAACATGCCATGAATTATTAAGTTTCATGGATACATATTCAGGCTACAATCAAATCCTCATGCATCCAAACGACCAAGAGAAGACTACATTTGTCACCAACAGAGGCATATATTGTTACAAGGTGATGCCATTCGACCTCAAGAATGATGGAGCCACTTATCAACGTATGGTCAACAGAATGTTTTCTCAATAAATAGGAAAAACTATGGAGGTCTACATAGATGACATGTTGGTAAAATCATTGGTAGCCAAACAACATCTGTCACATTTGGAACATGCATTTGACACAATGAGGAGATATGGCATGAATTTAAATCCAACGAAATGAGATTTTGGTGTCGCTTTAGGCAAATTTCTTGGGTATATGGTCACACAACGAGGGATATAAGCCAATCCAAATCAGATCAAATTCATCCTTGATATTCCCTCTCCCACCAACCCGAAAGATGTCATGCGACTGGCAGTGAGAATTGTTGCTCTGAATAGGTTCATCTACAAGTCTACAGATAAATTTTTTTTGTTCTTCTAAGCCCTTAAGAAAGGAAAGAACTTCGAGTGGACCCCAGCCTGTGAGGAAGCTTTAAAAAAACTCAAACGGTATCTGACTTCCCCCACCTCTATTGTCGAAACCAATCAATAATGAAAGACTTTTTCTCTACTTAGGAGTTTCTAAAAAGCAGTCAGTACAGTCTTAATCAGAGAAGATGAGGGAACACAACTCCCAGTCTACTATATGAGTAAAGCATCACTGGATGCAGAGTCATGCTACACTCAAATGGAAAAGTTGGTGCTTGTTTTGATAACAGTGGCTCGAAAGCTCCGCCCTTATTTTCAAGGGCATAGTATTACCGTTTATACTTCATTTCCTTTGAGGAACATACTCCATAAGCATGAGCTCTCAGGAAGATTGATGAAATGGGCTGTGGAGCTTGGGGAACACGACATCATTTATCAACCACGCACTGCAATCAAGTCACAAGCCTCAACCTATAGGCTCAGTAGTTAGAGAACTAGAGATCCAATGTATCCAACCATCAACCACATGGAAACTTGCAGTCGTCGGATCAAAACAATAAGCGTGGTTGCGGTTTATGGATTATGATTACCACTTCTGAAGGTGACATATTGCAGCAGGCAATCAAGTGTGGCTTGAGATTCTTCAATAATGAAGCCGAATATGAAGCTCTAATAACCGGTTTGAACTTGGCACAAGAACTTGAAGCCAGAAAGATAGAAGTGAAATCAGATTCTCAATTAATTGTCAATCAATTCCAAGGTTCATATCAAGCACGAGGCCCACAAATGGCCTCCAACTTACAAAATGTAAAGGAGCTCCAGTCGATATTTGAGGAATTAACTATCTCACAAGTCCCCAGAATTGAAAATACTCATGCAGACGTGTTAGCCACTCTTGGTTCGACAATGTAAGGGGATAAAACCTAATCCATCCCAATGGTATATTTGCAATGGCCAGTAATCTGGAAAGGTTAGAACCGAAGAAGTTACTATAATCACACCAGTCGACTCATGGATGACTCCAATAGTGAATTATTTGCAGAATGGCATACTACTAGAAGATAAAATCGAGGCTCAAAAGATTCAACGACAGGCAGCCAGGTTCACACTACATGATGGTCAACTTTTAAGTAGGTCTTTTTTTGGACCCTATCTTAAGTGTTATTCCCGAGGAAGCCCAATATATTTGGCTGAGCTACATGAAGGAGAGTGTGAAAATCATTCTGGTGGAATAAGCTTGGCATGTCGAGCCCATACGACAGGATACTACTGGCCATCTATGCGGGTAGACTCGGCCGAATTCACCCGAACATGCGAAATGTGTCAAAGATTTACCCCAATCTCACACTTACCACCTGAGAGGCTCAACCCCAATTCTCTCACCTTGGCCATTCATGAAATGGGGAATGGACATCGTTGGAAAGCTCCCAATTACCCCAGGACATCGAGTCTACATGCTCGCCCTTACAGACTACTACTCCAAATGGATTGAAGCAGAGGCCTTTGCCAATATACGAGATAGAGAAGTACAAAACTTCATTTGGAAAAAATATCATATGTCGATTTGGTCTACCAAAAGAAATTTATAACCGACAATGGTTCCCAATTCATCAGCTACAGTTTCCAAGACTTTTGCACGAATTGGGAATAAAATTAAACTCTCAACCCCACACTTTCCTCAAGCCAATGGTCAAGTCAAATCTTCCAACAAGACGATTATGAACACAATGAAGAAAGGTTGGAGAAAGCGAAAGGAGCAAGGGGCGAATGAACTTCCAGGAGTCTTATGGTCATACAGAACTACTGTCCGTTCATCGACTGGAGAAAACCCATTTTTCAGTTGCATTTGGATGCGAAGCATTGATTCCAGCTGAAGGAATTGTTCCTTCCCCCACACTACCAATAGCTTAAGGATGATTCAAATCAACAACTCATGAGTTACAGCCTTGATACAATTGATGAATTAAGAGAACAAGCTTCCATACGACTTGCTGCTCACCAGTAAAAAATGGTCAAGTATTTCAACTGAAATGTCAGGTGCAAAACATTTAAAGAATGAGATTGGGTCATACGCAAGGTTTTTTAAAACACTAAGGAAATTAAAGAGGAAAACTAGGATCAAACTGGGAAGGCCCGTACGTCATTACGAAGATCGTTGGGCAATGAGCCTACAAGTTGGAAACTACAGAAGGAAGACCAATTCAAAATAGATGGAATGCAATTCATCTCAAACGATTCTACCGGTTTAAAACAAATCTACTCTTTGTCACAGCCATTCGACCAGTGACTATAATTTGACTATGTGACAAATATCATATTATCTTTGTTTGTGGTTAAGTTAATTTTTTGTGTTTTAAAAAGCCATACGACAAATCAAGCAAGAAGACTTAGAAATTGATCAAAAGTAATTTCATCCGACTTTGAAATTTTCATTACAAAACAAAAAATAAAAAGCAATTACATAAGTCATTCTGCGAGCATCTCAGACGCCGGAACCTCAGCAGAAGGCTGAACATCCACAGATGGAACTTCAGGAGCTTGGACGAGAGCAGTAGATGTTGGGTCAATCTCAGGCAATCCATAATATTCAACTGCCTCAGCATCTTTCTTCATAATCACCCTTTCATCGGCAGCACCACCAATGGACATTTGCTCTTCAACTACCTCATTCGAAAGAACTTATTCCCCATTCTCTTCTTCTTCCCTTTCACTCGAAAGAGACAACCCAGCCGCCAATCTGTGATACTCTCTGATCCATTTCTTTGGCTTCCATGCGACATGTTGACCAGCCAAATATTCCTTCATAAGGTTGCTCCTCATTTTCATCATCATTTTAAAAGTAATCACTTCGAGTTGTTCGACTAACTCGGCTTTCTCTTTCGTCAAACTTTCCACACTTTCCTTAAAAAGCTTTATTAGTTACCTCAGATACTTCCCTCTCCAATTTCAACATTGCTTGAGTCTCTTCAACTCCTTTTCAACCATTATCAGCTTCATTTTATAAGCATCAAAACCCATTTTTAATTCAGTAAATTCTTTTCTCACGGATGTGTTGGCATTCTCTAACTCCCTCATTCGCCTATGTCTCGACTCGGCATATTCTTGCATAAAAAGGCCACACTCCATAACCTGAAATAAACTGTTAGATCTTTCATTCGACAGAAAATACATAAAGAAAAAATTCACATCTTACCTGATAACTCAGAGCTGTGATCTTTTTGCTCGTCTCTGATAGACCTAATTCGATCAGCCGGTGTTCATCTTCTTCGAGGAGTAACCATTTTATAAATTTGGAAAGGCTGGAGGGATCTGAAATCGTAGTGGTCCCATGAGAAATCTTCACTATAACATTTTCTAAATCCTCCTCCATCTTGACCATAACTTTCCTCTTTTTTGAAGCCGAGGTCTTCTCAATCGACTGTTTCACTAAGGCATGAACATTGGCCGAAGCGACTTCAATTGGCTTAGGGACTTCGACCTATGTAGACTCAGGTTCCTTCCCTTTGGCTTTCTTAATTCTTCTTCAACTTTTCATTTCATCAAGAGAATGCACCTTCAAAGGACCCGACATGATTTCAGCTGCGCACAAAAAACTCTTCAGGGGTCAGAGGTTTTAAAAACAGCAGCTTCCCAAAAGTTACTTCAATCGCCCAATGTACAATATCACAGCCAAAATATGCTTACAACAAGCCAAATGGGTACCTTCAGAATCAAAGACCTCCTTCCACAGCAGGGTTAGTCTCAGTCTTCTTTCTTCTAAAATAGTTCTCCAATTCCTTTTTGGGACCGGGCGATAGATTAAGAATAAACTTTGTATTTGATACGACTCGACTGGTGGTATCGAAGCTTTTGTTTAATTGAAGGCCTACAAAGGAAAACAAAGAAACCTCAATCATTCGTGTAATAAAATAATAATGCGAAGACATAGTTAAAAACATTCACTCGATGAATTCTAGGAATTTTACCAGTCCCATTCGGCCCAAAAACGCTCTCTCCTCTCACAAAGAAAATAACATTTCTGCCAATCCCCCTATCACTTATTGTGAGACCCCAACACCAAATGCTCCCTCCTCTGGCGATGAGATACAAATGATACCTCTCTTTATCTCTCAAGTGCTCCTTCATATAGTACGTATATAATAGATCTTTCACCTCAAATTCAATCCCCAACTCAAAAGCCATGCATTCAATTGACAATAAGATCCTCCAAGTATTTTGGCATTATTTGAGAATGAGCCAACTGATAATGATTCAACACTTCCCATACTAACTTATAATAGGAAATCTAAATCCATCAATGAATGGACGCTCATAAAACCCAATCCACCCGGGTATTTTGTAGTTTTTAGTTTATCCTTCAATCGACGAGGCTAGCCTTACTTCTATTGACTGAGGAAACCTATACTTTAATTTCATTTCTCTCATTGATTTTTTGGTCACTCGACTAGCTGGGTCCTAATTAGAATGTTCGTCGGTTCACTCGTACTTGGAATCCCACTCGACTCTCTAATGGTTGGCAGTGACCTAAGAGGTGTCGCATCAGTGGGCACTCCTAATGGTTGTTCAGCTATTGTTACAAGTCCAGCTTCAATAAAGTCCCCAGACGACCAATCCCTATAAGTCTCTTCATCACTCAAATCATTCGAAGATAAATCAATATACCTATCAATTTGCACACCTAAGCTACCCAGTGATTCTTCACTCGATATTTTCCAAGCGACAAAGTTACAAACACCAATTTCCTAAATTTTCTACTCCTTAGAAGATCAAAAAATTCACAACCTCAAACAAAATCCAAAAAATTTCACTATAGCTTTCAAGATCAAATAACCTATTTAGACTAAGAATAATTTGAATCTACACTATGAGTAATTGAAGATATTGAAGAATATGAAGAAGGATATGAAGTGTACCTTGAAGATCATGAGAGCTTTCCTAAACTTGCCAACCGAAAGAGACTTTTGTTTAGAATAAAATGGCTCTCAAAACTCATTCTTATACTCTCCATTTTGGCGCTTCAAATTCCCTCCAAAAAACGCCTCGAAACTCCCATTAGGGTTTAATAAATAAAATTGGGCTCAAAACATCCTTAGGCCCATTTCTCCCTTCAATCTACCAAGAATGGTATACAACGATGTCAACTAAAAGAGACGATAAGATGACATTTGGCAATTGGCATATTCTGACAGGAATGAGGCTCATCCCTTTAGTAGAACCACTTCCCCTATCATTTTCCCATACAAGAGTGAGACCTTGACATGGAAGTCCCACTCGAAACCACATGTAAGAGGACTGAGTGTTTGCAGGTACATTCCAGTCGACATGCATATATGAGTCTTTGCAGTAATATTCCAATGGGCATGCATGTATGAAGTGTTTGTAGTAAAATTCCAGTTGACATACATATATGAAGTGTTTGCAGGAATATCCTAGTCGACATGCATGTATGAAGTCTTTGCAGGAATATTCCAGTCGACATGCATGTTGAAGTGATGCAGGTACATTCTAGTCGACATGCATATATGAGTCTTTGTAGGAATATTCTAGTCGACATACATCTATAAAGTATTTGCAGTTACATCTCAGTCGACATGCATATATGGAGTCTTTGAAAGAATATTCCAGTCGATATACATATATGAGTCTTTGCAGGTACATTCCAGTCGACATGCATATATGAGTCTTTGAAGGAATATTCCAGTCGACATGCATGTATGAAGTCTTTGTAGGAATATTCCAGTCGACATACATATATGAAGTCTTTGCAGAAATATTCTAGTCGACATGCATATATGAACTCTTTACAGGAATATTCCACTCGACATGCATATATGAACTCTTTGCAGGAATATTCCAATCGACATGCATATAAGAATCTTTGCAGGTACGTTCCCTTCGACACTATATGATAAGGAGTTGGAATGATTCATTCCGGTCAACATACGTTTTAGGACTTTGTGTTAATACATCCCAGTCGACAAGTATGTATGGAGTCTTTGTAAGAATATTCCAGTTGACATACATATATGAAGTCTTTGTAGGAACATTCCAGTTGATATATATATATATATATGAAGTCTTTTCAAAAATGTTCCAGTCGACATGCATATATGAACTCTTTGCAAGAATATTCCACTCGACATGTATGTATGAACTCTTTGCAAGAATATTCCAGTCGACATGCATATATGCATCTTTACAGGTACATTCCAGTCGACATTACATGATAAAGAATTGGCGTGATTAAAATCCAGTTGACATGTGTTTTTGGAGACTTGGTGTCAGTACATCCCAGTCGACAAACTCAAACAAATACTCAGAATAAAGACTATATCCCAGTCGACATCCATATGCGTGTAGCTTGAGACTTTTTATGAATTCCATGCATGCGTATAGCTTGAGTGTTAAGATGCATCCCAATTGACGTCTTAGTGTGTAGCTTCGATTTAAAAATTGATTCCAATCGACATAACACATCTGAGCATTGGCTCATATAGAGTCAAGTTGAAGACCTGTCTTTCATCTGGTCCAGACAATATTGAAGACTCCATTGTCCTTTGACCAATAGTATGGGAAATATCATGACCATCAACTGGTTCAGTCGACTGGGAACATACCCCATGGCTCATGTAGAGTCAAACTCGAGTCTTGACCATCAACTAGTTCAGTCGACTGGGAACATGCCTCATGGCTCATGGAGAGTCAAAAGTTGAAGACTTGGTATTCATTTGGTCCAGACGACGTTGAAGACTCCTCTGGTCCTTTGACATGTAGTATGAGAATTATCCTGACCATCAACTGTTCAGTCGACTGGGAACATGCCCTATGGCTCATGGAGAGTCAAAAACTGAAAACCTGGCATTCATCTGGTCCATACGACATTGAAGACTCCCTTGATCCTTTGACCAATAGTATGGGAATTATCCTTACCATCAACTGGTTCAGTCGACTGGGAACATGCCACATGGCTCATATAGAGTCAAACTCGAGTCCTGACCATCAACTGGTTCAGTCGACTGGGAACATGCCCCATGGCTCATGGAGAGTCAAAAGTTGAAGACCTGACATTCATCTGGTTCAGACGACATTGAAGACTCCCCTGATCCTTTGACCAGTAGTATGGGAATTATCCTGACCATCAACTAGTTCAGTCGACTAGGAACATGCCCCATGGCTCATGTAGAGTCAAACTCAAGTCCTGACCATCAATTGGTTCAGTCGACTAGGAACATGCCCCATGGTTCATGGAGAGTCAAAAGTTGAAGACCTGGCATTCATCTGGTCCAGACGTTATTGAAGACTCCACTGGTCCTTTGACCAATAGTATGAGAATTATCCTGACCATCAACTGGTTCAGTCGACTGGGAACATGCCCCATGACTCATGTATACTATAAATTTGAAGACCTGACATTCATCTGGCCCAGACGACATGAAGACTCCCTTGGTCCTTTGACTAGTAATATGGGAATTATCCTGACCATCAACTAGTTCAGTCGACTGGGAACGATCCAGTCGACATTGAAGCCTCCTCAAGTTCTATGATCGGTAGAGTGGGAATTATCTTGACCATCAACTGGTTCAATCGACTGAGAACATTTCACGTTGTTCTTGTAGAGTTAATTTGAAGTTTGGCCTTCAACTAGTCCAGACAACGTTGAAGGCATCAACATACCAAAATCAGATCCCAGACGATACACTCGATAAAGTACTCTCCAAGTCAAAGACCCTTGACTTAAAGAGTATGGAACAAAACTCTACAGGCCAAATTTGGGCTTAAGGGTAAACTTGTCATTCCACTTTAGATTTGTGGATGGGTAAAGCCCAACACTGTAATCTAAAACTAAAGATCTCAAGAAGCCCAATACAGTAATCCAACACTAATGACCTCAAGAAGCCCCATACATGTCTCATGCTTCTATCTTAACCTCTCAACTACCGTAAATCCATTTTTGCTAACAAAAATACCTACTCCATATGCTAACGCTTTCCACTCACCAAAAGCATTATTATTGGACACATTTCGGGCCTATCTTTGCTAATTACAGCTGCAATGCCAACTAAAAGGTAATAGCTATATCTTATAAATTGTAGCATAATTCAGAACATAAAGATTCAAGTCTTAGTTCTCATACTTGAGATCTATAAGCTCCTTATTCCCTAAACACCGGCCACCGCCCTCACGGCAGTCAACAGAAGTCAAGGTAACTTATGACCTTGTTCTTCCATCATTTACAACGTATCTTCATACTGACTTGAGCGTCGGAGTGATTGCGGCTCCCACCACACCGTTGGGCAGTATTCCCCTCTCATTATACCTTTGTTTTGCAAGATCGCTAGTGCCCCAACCTACAAATTCTCGATTGTGGACCTCGGGCGAAATTCAGCATCCACGTCAGTCAAATAAATGATAGTCACAATGTGACTGTGGGAAAAAAAGCAAACACTGGCTGATTTTGGCATTATGAAAGTATGAATTTGAGAGCTTAGTTGATGAAAATTATAGGCATGTATTTTAAGTGTATATAGAATTTGGAGTGTAAATGAAGATGACATGAGTGATAATTTACAAATTGCAATTTATAACAACTTTTTTTAAAAAAAATATTTTAAAAATTTATTTAGGTTAATATTTGTTATGAAAAAATTTAAGGAAAATTATTATTTTTCCATCAAAATTTAGTGAAAGTTCACAAAAATCGAAAGACTTAAAAATGTATCAATTTCCACTCAAAGTTTTTAAAGTGTATCACTTTCCACGAATCAAAAGTGGAAAAATGATAAATTCTTAAAATCTTCATGTGAAAACTGATATACAACTAGTACCTTCATGTGGAAATAGGAGCAGCATCAGAAGTGGGCTGCACATGCCTAACTCCGTTGCCGATCTCATAAATTTTCCTATTTATTGTAAAATATAATAATAAAATATTTAACCTACTAATATTACATGAAAATAATTTAGCCTATCCCTAAAATAAAATATTGCCTTTGCCATTGGATGAAAAATCATACATTTTTAAAAAATTTTAAATTTAACTGAACTTTCATCAAATTTTGAGTGGAGAATGATAATTTTCGGAAAGTTAATATAAACAATAGTAATACAATAATTATGTACACAATAAGTTAATAATAATTTTTACATGACTAATAATATATATGTATTATAATGGTTTCGAATGAGAACGAAGTGAATTTCATGTATATTTAAACAATTAAAAGTAGAATACGACTATAATTAAATGAACGGTAATTTTAAACGTATTCAACGTTCTGTATGTAATATCTTACATTATTTCGGAAAAGCCGTACATTTTGTGTCATTGTTCGACATCTTGCTTCGATTTGTCTAGATATGATCTAAGTGGGTTCAAATACTTGAAGAATATATCTGTCGAAACAAATTTGATTACCTCGATAAGATATTATTTTCATTATTTTTCTATGTTTTTTTTCGAAATCTTATTCTTTTGGGATTGTAATCGATGGTTCTTTCTCATTTCTCAATTCCATTTCTACTAACCATTATTATTTCGGCACTTGAAAAGGTGTTTCCCACATCCCTCTTAGGTGCCGAGGGATACTACGATGAATTATCTCCTTTAGAATATCTTAAGTTCCCTTCATTTATCTTTACATTTTTTTTTTTTTATATCAGATAATCTTTGCTTCCTTATCTTTTGTTTACTATATAGTTATAGTGCTTATAAGAGTTGAGCTCCTCAATTAGTTGGAGATTTTTGGGTGGATTTGAACCTATATTAAGAACAAAACCGTGATGGTTAGAGGATCAAGTTGTTGGTCCAATCCATAAGCTGCTGATAGCAATTTTGTATAGCACGCAAGCGCACGTATCATATAAGTAATATAAATAGATATCGATCCCACGAAGAATTATAAATAATATTAAATATTAAAGTTTTATCAACTCTAACCTTATTTAGACCAGCAAATATGAAGGAAGAAGAATTACTAATTAAGTGAATTAAAGTAAAAGTAAGTAAATTTAAATACACGAAAGTAGTAAGATAAGAATAACTTATGATGACAACTTCCCCACAATATTCTCTTAAATCAATTTCATCTCTTTATAACTGATCAACTATGATGAATTATTAATCTAGAACATGAAGTTATCTACAAGCCTCTTCAGATGTCGAGTAGAAACGTTTAACTTAGTTCAATTACCTATATTCATATGATAATTAATCTAAGTCAAACTCATTACAATCAGGTTCTACTTATGGTTACACATGTCGTACATGTATATTAATATCCAACACGGAAATCGATTCTATGACTACGATCACGCGTTATCAATTCTTAAGGCTAAATCAAAATTCTCTTTTCCAAGTTCCTTAAGGTTTACCATAACTATCCTATTAGTGATCATGCAATAGAATGTATTTAGTAAAGAGAATGATAAATAATCCACATAGAATGTCACAAATCAATCATAAAAGAGATTTAATTAATAAAAATTCATATTAAGTTCCATTGTAATTCTAGAACAATATCTACTTCATGATGAAGAAGATAAATAAAATTATCATAGTATTCAACATAATAAAGATAAGAAAAAAATATATAAGAAAATAGAGATAAGGAAAACAAATCATGAAGGTTGTCAATCTTCAATCTTTGAAATCTCCAATCTTCTCCTCTTGATTTTTGCTTTTCTTGATTGTTCTTGAATGGTTATTGTGTTTAGAGAGTGTTTTGGCCTCCAAAGTTGCTTATTTTCCTCCTAAAAACGCATGTGAAGTAACCATTAATGTATCATTTATATAGATATCATAAAAATCAAGTTTCTTATTCAATTTTAGAGTTATCGCATTAGTGGAGTACCAAAAACCTTTTTCAACTATCTGGAATAATTTTTAACTAGCCAGTGGTGTGTCATAACATTTTGTGTTGCGACACTGGCTGACAATGCTTAATTATCAATTTCTAGTTCGATTTTGACTAATAAGGAATCTGATTCAATTTTCAACGTAAACTAAAAGGTTTTCGATAATTAAGATTTCTTTCCAATGTAACTTAAATCACCGTATTTGGATATTTATATGCAAAAGTTATGATCAAAATACTTAAAATTGTACAAATTAGAAAGTCATTGATATAAATCGGTAATTTCAGATTTTCACTCATTTTTTACTCAATTTTCCATATAATATCAACTGGCATACATGGAGTAAGATAAATTTGATGAAATAACAGCATATATAATTTATATGAGACCCGATGTGAAATTGCCATTGAGACATTGAGAACTTACGCATATGCATATCTTATGAAACCAAATGTATCTGAGAAATGATTTTAGTTAGCACAAGTTGAACTTCCCAGCTATATGCCAAAATGAAGAAGAAATTAGAATGTGATGCATTAAATACGATTTATAGCTTCTCTGTGACTTCGGAGAAATATACATTTCTGAAAAAAAAAATGTTTTGTTTCAGAAAATGAACCACTCTTTTACAGTAAGCATATTAAGGGGAATCAAACTGATGCTTGGCTTAAAATCTCCAATATTTCAGTTAAGGTTGTCCACAAATCAGTGCATACGAATCATGAAATGCTGCAAGAGTAATTAAAGAAGTTCACCGTGTAGTTATCGGATACAAATTATAAGTTAACAGTTGGAGCCATAGCAATAAAGGCGATTGAGCCACACCCATCTGCTTCTATGCCATAACTGATTTAGTTTATCACTCAAAATAGCTTCAGCATAAGAGAAGTTAATTCAGTGAAACCAGAAGAGAAGTTAATTGTCTTTACTTTCAATTAATCAAACACTTACAACTTACAACATAAAATTATCTAATTTACAGTGATACAGTTCACAGATTAAAACAAAAGTAGCACAGAAGAGTCAAGATAGTCATCCATTTCCTGGCTTTATTCAACTCATTGAACTCATCATCAGTGCTCTTAAGCATGGCTGGCAGAGACAATGTCACCTCATTTTGCATTGCTTGCATGTATGCCTAGGCGTGATCCTGTTTTCCAACCCAAATGCAAAGTACTGAGGAAATTCCTTCAACTCTTCTAATTTACCCTTCATCTCATCATTGAAGCACTCAAACATAGGCTTAAAGTTGTTCTCAAAACTGAAAGTAAACAGGCCAGGACACCTTTGTTGATGGTGTTTTCAGGCACTATGGTATTTAAAGCAGCACGACCGGGGCAAAAAGGTAAATCCCATTCTTGTTCAGGATCATTGATGCTGACCCGACCCATAAAAAGCCAGCAGCAAGGGCCCGAGCACTTTGCAATAAGAGGCCGAGCACCTTATGGTTACAGACCGACCACAACAGGAAGAGACCGAGCACTTTATGGTCGGCAACCGATCACTTTGGTTCGAATGACCAAGCATTATCAGATCGACAACATCATTCTCAGTTCAAAGAACCATTATGACCGACCACATGAAGACAGAGCATATGGCAAAGCGTGCACCAGAAGATAAGACGTCATGTCCCTACGGGGTAAGGAGACAGTCCTACCTTCATAAAGAATACTGATGAAACCAGTATCCTAGAAGGATAAAAGGAATAGAGGTAGATTTGATTAGGAATCCTTGTGGGAAAAGGAGGTTGCTTCAATTAGGAATCCTCATACTAGAAGGAGTCTGATTTCTTCACTATTATAAATAGAAGGGTAGATTATGTGTAAGTGGCATCAGAATCAAAACTTGTAAAAAGCACAAGAGATACAAGTTTCAGCAATAAAAAGTATAGTCTTGTTTGTGTCCGTGGACGTAGGTCGGATAAAAACCCACCGAACCACGTTAAATCTCCTTGTTTGATTGGCGCATTATCTACCTTCTGCTAAGTTTGCTTTTGGTTTCCCCCATAACCAAACAAATTCACTATTGAGGGAGGATTACCTCGGGAGTGATATTCCCATATTGCCCTTAGACCAAACACACCGTCAACAGTTGGCGCCGTTTGTGGGGAATTCGAAACAAAAAGCAGTTCGCGAGAAAGACATGGCAGAAGGCGAAAGAAATCATCAATCTTCGGGAGTCCAGGGAGTCCAGCGACAGACTGGATGAAAAAGGTGGAAAAGAGCATGAAATCCATGATGGATCGGCTGGAGAGAATGGAAGGAACGAACAACAACGAGAGACCAGACGTCGGAACCAGTCGAAGAAGAAGTGAAAAAGCAGAAGGGAAAATGGTGATAGATACAAGTGAAGACGATGGACCCAGGAGGAGGGGCCCCTACGGGATAAAATCCGTAGTTGTAGAAAAAGATTCACAAACAGAGGACACATGGGAAGAAGAAGAAGGAAGACCATCACCAGATCCCTCCTATGATAGTCTCTGCGACTCCAGAAGAGATGACAGGGAGTATAGAGAAGATATGCGGGAAATTCCAAGGCATGAGGAACGCCGCACATGGGGCAATAGACGCACAGAGGGGCACAGAAGACGACATGGCGGCACAACCAGTGAGATAAAATCTTGGTTAAAAAAGGAGATGACCAAGTGGGGGGGTAGGTCTCAAGACCGATGCAAGTGTGCCGGGACGGTGAGGAGGAATCTCCCCTCACGGAAGAAATAAAGTCGGCAAAATTCCCAAGGCGATTCAACATGCCGACCATGGCACCTTACAAAGGCCACTCTGACCCGAAATCCCACATCGAAAGCTTTGTCCTGTTGATGGAAGTCCAAGGAGTGGTAGGAGATGCCATCTGCAAAGTGTTCCCCCTAACTTTGGGTGGACCCGCCATCCTATGGTACATAAGTCTGGCCCCGGGGAGCATCAGAAGCTTCACACAGCTTAAAAGGTCGTTCGTTCGACATTTTAAAGGGGCCTGCGTCCCCAAGAAGACGATTGGAGAATTGAGGCTTATGAAGCAAGGAGATGACGAGCCCCTAAAAATTTTCATCGAGAGGTACCACAATATGGTGCTCGAGGTCGGAGGGTACGAGTCCCAAGAGGCCCTGGAAAGTTTAAAGGGAGCCCTAAGGATCGGAAAACTGTGGACTCACCTAAGAATCCAAGACACACATCAGATTATGCCACCGCTCTGGAGGTAGCGCGCGGAAATTTGTCTTGTTAGAAAGTGGAAGAAAAGATCTCCCGAAGGGGGACGGCCATTCGAGAAAGAACAACAAGAACAGAGGCCCCCCGACGACCGGACAGGGAATTCAAAAAAATTCATCCGAGACCCAAAGAATTCAAACCAATGCCTCGAAGGGATCAGGAAGAGGGGTCGCGACCCAGGTGAATCATGTAGTCCGAGAAGAAGACATATATTCCCCTGAGCAAGCCACCGGGGCAAATCATCATGGAGATACAGGAAAAAGGCCTCTTGATAGAACCCGACCTCAGGAGATTCCCCCCAGATAAAAGGAACCAGAAATCTTACTGCGTACATCATAATCTGAGGGGGCACACAACGAACGAATGCAAGGATCTATGGGAACAGATGGAGGACCTAGCCCGAAATGGGTATCTAAATAGTTATATCAACCATGAGGCCATGGCAGCCAGACAGGGCACGAAACCGGCAGGTGAACATCATCGCAGGAGGGAAAACACTGGCCTGAGACTCTAACCGGTCAAAAAAAAGCTATAGCCGAATACAGAGGACGGAAGTGCTGGAAACGGAAAGGTCCCCAGTACCACGAGGAAGTCGGTCGGTACCCATAATGTTCACCGACGAGGATGCTCGAGGGGTGAGTTTCCCCCATGACGATGCGCTAATAATCAAAGCTACAATCAGCGGCACAGAGGTAGATAGAATCCTGGTAGATCCCGGAAGCGCGGTAGACATAATCTCCAAAGAAGCTTTAGAAAGCCTGGGAGTGGAGTACGTAACCCTAACTAATGACGGCACCCCCCTGTACGGTTTTGGAGGCTCAACGGTCATCCCGCTGGGGAGAATACAACTGGCAACAACCATCGGAACTCACCCCAGGACCCGGACAGTTATGGTAAACTTCACTGTGGTGGACTGCCTGAGCAGTTACCAAGTCATTATCGGCCGACCTTTTATGATGAAAACAAAGGCTGCGATGTCCTGCTATCACTTAAAACTAAAGTTCCCCACCCGGGAAGGGATCAGAATCGTGTGCGGGAGTCAGAAGATAGCCCGTAGCTGCTTTGCCACTCTCTCACGAGAGACCCTCTGCATTGAAGAAGGCACCAAGAAGAGGCAGAGGGGGCGAGAACGAGAGGAAAGAACCAGGTCCCCGCCCGGATAAAGTTGCCCGGCTAGGAACAGCTGAAGAGTTAGAAGAAATAAAACTGTTCGGACCGAAAAAAAGCATAAAGATAGGGGAAACTTGGACGAAACCCTAAAAAGGGCCTGCTAGAATGTCTACGGGAATACCTCGACATCTTCGCGTGGGGACACAATGACATGCCCGGGATTGACCCAAAATTCATCAGTCACCGCTTAGCAGCAAACCCGTCACTCAAACCGGTCAAACAGAAGAGAAGGATCTTCAATCAAGAACGGTGCAGAGCGGTGGCATCCGAGGTGGAAAAACTGTTAAAAGCCGGCTTCATCAGAGAAGTAAAGTACCCCGAGTGGGTGTCAAACGTAGTATTGGTAAAGAAATCCAATGGAAAATGGAGGATGTGTGTAGATTTCACCGACCTCAATAAGGCGTGTCCAAAAGATAGCTTTCCTCTACCAAATATAGATCAACTGGTAGACGCAACTGCCTGCCAAGGACTACTAAGCTTCATGGATGCCTTCTCAGGGTACAATCAGGTCAGGATGCATCCTGCAGACGAGGAGAAAACCACTTTTATCACCGATCAAGGACTGTACTGCTACAAAGTAATGCCTTTCGGACTGAAGAACGCAGGGGCAACTTTTCAAAGGTTAGTAAACAAAATTTTCAAACCACTCATCGGCACTTCAATGTTGGTATATGTGGACGACATGATAACAATGTCCAGAGAACCAAGAGATCACGTAACTGACCTAAAGAAAACCTTCGAATTGCTGAGAAAACACAATTTAAGACTCAATCCAGAGAAGTGTGCATTCGGAGTGGCCTCAGGAAAATTTCTAGGCTACATGGTGAGTTCCCGAGGCATAGAAGCCAACCCCCAGAAGATACAAGCCGTGCTAGATTTAACATCCCCCAGAACAATTAAAGAGGTGCAAGGTCTAACAGGCAGGGTCGCCGCGCTCAACCGATTCATCTCGGGGCGACCGAAAAATGCCACCCCTTCTTCAAAGTCATCAAGAAGGCCCAAAAGGGGATCGACTGGGCACCGGAATGTGAGGAGGCCTTCCAGCAGCTAAAACAATATCTAGCACAGCCCCCACTCCTGGCTAAACCTCTCCCAGGAGAGACATTATACTTGTACTTGGCTGTTTCAAAACACGCAGTGAGTTCGGTATTGGTGCAAGAGGCCGACCAGATCCAGAGACCAGTATACTATGTCAGCAAAGCTCTATTGGATGCAGAGACCCGATATCCCGTGCATGAACTAGTCGCCCTATCCTTGATCACTGCAGCACACGGAAATTACGACCCTACTTCCAGGCCCACCCTATCGGAGTTTACACCAATTACCCCCTGCGGCAGATCTTGCAAAAACCAGAAACCTCGGGAAGGTTAATGAAATGGTCGGTGGAGCTAAGCGAGCACGACATTTCCTACCTCCCAATGATAGCAATAAAAGGGCAGGCCTTGGCAGATTTTGTTGCGGAACTCGCGGAACCCCAAATATTGACCACGGAGGAAAGCAAATGGGAAATGTCAGTGGACGGGTCTGCTAGCTCACAGGGCAATGGGGCAGGAATCGCACTGAAAAACAGTGAAGAAGAAGAAGTGTTGCTTGCCTTGAAATTTGCTTTCAAAGCCACAAACAATGAAGCCGAATACGAAGCAATTTTGGCCGGATTAAGGCTATGCACAGTAGTGGGAGTCCACAACGTGGTAGTAAGGAGTGACTCTCAGCTAGCCATTCAACAACTAAAGGGAGAATTTCAGGCCAGAGAGCCGACTATGATAGCTTACTTAGCCGAAGTAAAAAAGTTGATGGAGAAAGTGGGGAACGTACGCTTCGAACAAATCGGACGAGAAGACAACTGTGAAGCAGACTCCCTGGCCCGGCTCGCATCCTCAATGAAGACCGAGGACCCCAGAATAATCCCTCTCATATGCCTCCGAGAAAGAAGCATAGGGGAGCTGAAGGTAGATATAGTAGAAGAGGGAGGCAAAAACTCATGGATGCAACCGATTAGGAGATACCTGGAAACATGGGAAACCCCTAAAGACAAAAAGGAGGCCAAGAAACTAAAATTCAAGAGCACCAAGTTCTCCCTGATCGAAGGGGTGCTCTACCGGAGAGGCTATACCGTACCCCTCCTGAGATGTTTAACAGAAGAGGAAGCAGATTATGTGCTCAGGGAAATTCACACGGGCATCTGTGGAAGTCACGCCGGAGGAAGATCAATCGCCTTTAAAGCCTTAAGACAAGGATTTTACTGGCCGACCATGCATCAGGACGGTGTGAGGGTAGCTCAGAAATGCGAAGGTTGTCAGAAAAATGCCAACATCCACCATCAACCGGCAGAACAATTAACCACCCTGTCCAGCCCCTGGCCATTCGCGCAGTGGGGGCTAGATATCATAGGGCCAATGCCAAAAGGGCGAGGGCAGGCGAAGTATGCAATCGTGGCCATAGACTATTTCACAAAATGGGCAGAAGCCGAGCCGCTATCCACCATCACAGAGAGAAGAAGGCCACAGAGTTTGTAAAGAAGAATATTATCTGCAGGTTCGGAATCCCCCGGGCGATCATCACCGACAACGGGAAACAATTCGATAGCAAAGGATTCAGGAAGCTCTGCGAAGACCTCCAGATCGCTTTAAAATTCACCTCGCCAGCCCATCCCAAGTCAAACGGACAGGTTGAGGCAACAAACAAGACCATCAAGGCAAACCTTAAAGCTCGGCTCGGATCATGCAAAGGCTTATGGGTCGAAGAATTACCAGAAGTGCTATGGGCACATCGGACGACCTACAAAGATTCCACAGGGGAGACACCATTTTCCCTATATACGGATGTGAGGCCGTCATTCCAGCAGAAATCGGGGTAGCAACTCACAGGGTCCGCCACTTTGGGAATGAGCAGAATGAAGAACTTATCAAAAACCACCTCGACCTGGTCGAGGAAAGGAGAGAGAAATCAGCTATGAAAGCGGCAGTCTACCAACAAAGAATGGCCCGCTTCTACAACAGAAGAGTTCGAACCCGCTCCTTCCTCCCGGGCGACTTAGTATTGAGAAGGGTCACCTTAAACACCCGACGACCAGAGGAGGGCTCGTTAGGTGCCAAGTGGGAAGGGCCCTACAAAATCACAGAGGTGATAAGGCCAGGGGCTTACATCCTAGAACAGCTGGACGGCACAAGATTAAAAAAACCATGGAACGCCGAGATGTTGAGAAAATACTTTCAGTAAATTCTCCTCTTCCTTCTTTTCTTTTGCAGCAACCCGACAAGGGACGAAAATTCAATATAAAGCCTCTCTCAAAATGGCCCGCAGAGAGTTGTAAGAAGGGCAGTATGTCCCCGAATATAAATAAAACTTTCTTTTCCAAAATTTTCACCCACTCTTCTAAAAATAAAAATTTTGTGAACCATATCAAAACTCCGGGACATACTCAATACAACGGTCCAGGGTCAAAAGCACAAAACCCGTAATTACCCGACCACGACTACCACCATAAATAAGCATAAGTCACACCAGAATCAGTGGATTCCATACAAGCATTAAACAGCAGGGACGAAAGTGAATCAGAGTATAGATCCGTGAGAAGCATAGCACGGGGAGGGATGATACCCCCGTGGCGATTGCTTGCTCCAAGTGTTACCGAACATAAGGAGGAATATGCCCTTAATATTTCGAACACCTCGGGGCCGGATTACGTTCCGCCGAGGCCACTGCGATAATCGGCTCGGGGCTGGATCTTGTTCCGCCGAGGCCACTTGACTATTCGGCTCGGGGTCGGGTTACGTCCCACCGAGTCATGCTCATTGGTCTGGGGACGGGACATTCCCCCAGAACCAAGTGTCTCTCTTAGCTCGGGGTCCTCGGAATATTCAGGGACATACTCGATGCATAGGATCCGTGAGAAGCATAGCACGGGGAGAGGATGATACCCCCGTGGCGATTGCTTACTCCAGTGTTACCGACATATAAGAGGAATATGCCCTTAATGTGTCGAGCACTCTTTGATCCTCACTTACCCGATGTAATGGATCCGTGGGAAAGCATAGCACGGGGGATGATGATGCCCCCGTGACGATTGCTAGCTCCAGTGATGCCGGACCTAAGGAGGAATGTGCCCTTAGTATCCGGACACTCTTTGATCCATTCATCATTTGGATCCAAGAGAGGCGCAGCACGGGGATGCGTTGTGCCCCTGTAGCGTGTGTCCTGCTCCAGCGTGGTAAGGAGGAGCCCTCGTACAATACACATGCTCCACAGTGACCCGACGTATAGAGGATGTGCCCTTACCATTTAAACGCTCTCTGATCCAAATCCTGGTTCGCCGGGACACTGAATTGAAAGGTTCAGAATTATGTTTTTGGAGGCCTCGGACAGGACGCTGTTCTGAGGTATCCGTGCTATTGTTTACACTTTTTTGGTTTTATTTTCCAAAATTTTGTTTTTGTTTTTTCATCGGTCTGAAAAGGGGACGCCCAAGACAGATTCGATAGGGCTTCAAAGGTTGATTCCCTTCCCTTCGGAGCAAGTCCCAATGATTGTTCGGCTCGGGCCTGGACTCGTTCCGCCGAGGCCACTTTATTAATCAGCTCGGGGCTGGATTCGTTCCGCCGAGACCGCTCGGATATTTGCTCGGGCTTACGCTCCGCCGAGGCCATTCAGTTATTCGGCTCGGGGCTGGATTTCGTTCCGCCGAGCCATTGGTTATCATCGGGTCGGGGCCGAGTATTTGGACTGGGGACGTAACATTCCCCCAGGGCCAAGGTTCCTTACAGCTCGGGGTCGGGCCATATCCCACCGAGTCTATCTTTTGGACTGGGGACGTAACATTCCCCCTGGGCTAAGTTTCCTTACAGCTCGGGGTCGGGCCACATCCCACCGAGTCTATCTTTTGGACTGGGGACGTAACATTCCCCAAGGCCAAGTGATCCTTACAGCTCGGGGTCGGGCCTTATCCCACCGAGTCTATCTTTTGGACTGGGGACGTAACATTCCCCCAGGGCCAAGTGTTCCTTACAGCTCGGGGTCGGGCCACATCCCACCGAGTCTATCTTTGGACTGGGGACGTAACATTCCCCCAGGGCCAAGTGTTCCTTACAGCTCGGGGTCGGGCCACGTCCACCGAGTCTATCTTTTGGACTGGGGACGTAACATTCCCCCAGGGCCAAGTGTTCTTACAGCTCGGGGTCAGGTTACGTCCCACCGGTTGCATCCACCATCCGTGTTCTTACAACTCAGAGTCCATCCTCGACCACTGAATAATTTGGGTCTCGGTTCGTATTATCCCCTCACGACGAAGCCTTGAATAATCATTTGAAGAAGAACACCCAGAACAAGGAACAGAAGAGAAAAGCAGAAAACACACACATATATATATATATATATATATTATATATATATTCGAATAAAATATGAAGTGTTATTACAAAAAAAAAAGACAAGTGTACACAGGGCCCCGTCCGGGTTACCCCTTTTAATCAGCCCGCACAGGGGCAAGAAGTTCTTCCTCGGCCGGCTCAGACGACAGATGGATCGGCTCGGTCTCAGGAGGGGGGACATCAGCTTCAACCTCGGCAACCTGGGAGGCCCTTACTTCAAGGATTGGAGGTGGAACCTCAGGATAGTCCTCGCCTAAGAGCAGGAACCTCAGGACGGTTTTCTTGAGGAGCTAGGGGAACCGGGGCGATCGAAATCGGTTCGGGATCCATCACTTCTTCGGGAGGAGGGGGTAGCCACCTCTGAAACTCTTCTCGGACATTTCCCCCTTACAAAAACGGATGGCCGCATGAATAGGACCCATGTCTAAATCAGGTAGAACCATGAGGAGAATTTCCGCACAATCACCGACCCCTTCAAGATGAATGGAGTCCCTCTCGGCCTCCCACTCAAGTTCCATATCCCTGAGCTCGGCACGGGCCCGTCCCAGTTCCTCCTCCTTGGCCCGCAGCTTATACTCCACAGTGCCTACTTCCACTTTAAGGAGCCCGATCTCAGCGCGGGCATCCACCAAACTTGCTCTAGCTTCTTCAGCGTTCTTGCGCTCTAGAGTAGCAGCTGCCTTAAGAGCTTTTTTTGTTTTGACAGCATCAACCGCAGCCAGCTCATGATCCATATTCCTCTCTTCGGCACTAGCCAGCTTGGCCTCCACTTCAGAAAGACGATTCTGAAGCCTCTGGGCTTGGCCGCCTTCGGACAAAAGGCTTATAAATAGGTCCTTATTCTTGGCCGCCAAATAATTTGCCTGCCGAGAAGAAAAAGAAGTTAGGAAAATAAAAACAAAGTCTGAAAGACACCACGGATATAGAAGAGAAGTAAAAGAAGTGACCTGGGCCAGCTGGGAGCACAACTTTGCAACTACCTCCTCGGGTGAAAGGTCCTCAAACCTCGGAATCTTCTCAGGAGGTACGGCCCCGGCCAGCTCATTGAAAGCCGGTACCAAATGGGAAGTAGCCTCCCTAATATTCTTCCCAAGGTCATCAACTCCAAGAACCACAGCACCCTTCAATTTCTTGGAAGGACCCTCCTGCCGAACTGGAGTTTCTCTGCTCGGAGCCTCCTCCTCCTCCAATTCCCGCCTCAATTGAGTATCCACAGCTCCAAACCGACGCTTCCTCCTCCTGGAAGGTCTTGGAGGGCTATCAGGACGGGTAACACCCATTGGGGGCACCCCGAGGGGAGATGAAGATAGACCTTGAGAGCTCGACCGTTCTACCCCCGCAGTCACATTCTATCCTCAGAAGATTCAGGTCGTTTCCGAGAAGTACCAGCTCCACCTGGGCTAGTTTTCTTCACGGCACCGGTCAACCGATCAAGGTACTTTGGTCTCTTCGACATACCCAAAAAAAAAAAACAAAAAACAAAGACAAAAGAAAGGTTCAGGACCTGAGCATACAAAAAAAAAGAATAGAGACGACATCAAACATGATAAATAAACGAGGAGTTTGCTATAGAAGATCAACAGGCATCTACCTATCCGACCCGAGAGACTTGGGAGGAACGGTCCGAACAAGTCCCGATTCAAAAAAAGCCGCATCGTTTACCAACTCCCTCCAATGAGCGGCATACCGCCGAGCCCAGAATACCCGCTTCCGGACCTGGTGGGAGACCTTGGGAGCATCCCTCCAACAGGCTGGGAGGAATAGAAAAAAAGGGTAAGAATCCAAACATAAAAAAAAACTAAGGGCAGAAAAACTAAAGGTTAATCTCCTAACCTCCCGCTCTAAAGATGTCCGGAACCAAGATCTCCTCTCCATCCGATCTCAGGGTCCGTCCCCAATCTCCAGTGGCCCAGAACCAAAGATCCTTGATATTCTTGTTGGAGTCAGGGAGTTTTTGGACAACGTTTGACGAACTGTCATAAGCAGAGAGGTAGTACCAACCGTGGTGAGTCTTTGGGTTGGCCTTCAACCGATATAACCTCTTCACTTCTTCAAAAGAAGGTTCGCCAAGCCCCGCTCGATGCCAAGCTACATACAACCCGGCCAAGATCCTCCAACTGTTAGACTTAGTTGACAGGGGGCGATCTCCATCTCGGCCAGCATCCAGGCGAAGTAGGGTTGAATTGGCAACCGGAGCCCGCACTCAAAGAAAGCTGGAAGAAGGGCCACGGAACCATCGTCGGGCTGACTGGCACGATCACATGGGAGAGGGACCTCAAGAGCAATGTCTATCGGGATGTCATATCGTTGCCGAAGCAGTGCTAGATCATCCTCGGTTATCTTAGAGGGCCGAACCATGTCCAGAGCCGAGCTGTCAAAGTCACCGGGCTCCGGATCCTTCCGAGGAACCCTCTGATGGTAAGTATCTTGTTCGATTTCAGAAGGGGTGGGGGTAGTATCAAGGTCTTCCATGGGTGCTCCCGAGCCAGAGGAAAGCTCTTCAGCAATAGGGGCCAAGGGTTTAGCAAGGTTTTCAGGGGAAGAACTGTCATCAGACATCCTAGACGTCCGAAAAATAAAAGGGCAAGGTCAGTCTACACATATTCTTGAAAAACGACCAAGGGATTCACAAGCTATCCTAAGTTTCCAGAAAAAACTAAATCTATGAAGTTCTAAGTGCCCTAAGCAAAGTATTCAATAAAATCTCTCCCTAGCAAGTATCAAAACAAATGAAAAGGAGAAACAAGCAAAGCACAGCAAGCAAGAAAAAAGGAAGAGGAAGAAGGTCGTTCAGGAAACTTACTTGATCTATGCTCGAAAAAGCGGCGAATACGTTGAAGAACTTTGAGTAAAACCAAATCAGATGCTTCGTAGCCGAAGGGAAGAAGAGTTTTTGAAGTTGATGGGATTTTGCCAAACAGATGCAAGGATATCGGTTCACCTTCTCATTACAAACGTCGGAATAATTCCAACCATCGGATCGAAATAGAGTCCCGGATGGACGCCAAGTGTCAACTGCAAAAGAGGTCTACCAAAATCAAATAAACGGTTGAGATCAGCGCACTATTAAGACGCCTCTGCACGGTCGATTTTCTCCTGCTTTTGGCGGGAACCCGACGGATGTTTGACAAGTGTCAGACTCAGAAAAAACCCTAAAGGTGATTTGATGGGCATTTAAACAGACATGACGGTTGCGCGTCTCAAGAAAAGAGGCTTGAAAAGAGGCAACGGAAAATTATTCGACTCCGGATCGACCACCAAGCAAAGTAATCAACACACCATCTTTTATATAGTTCCCGGTACCAACTTGTATGCTCGTTGGAACCGAGAACTAGGGGACAGATGTTGACGGTGTTTTCAGGCACTATGGTATTTAAAGCAGCACGACTGGGGCAAAAAGGTAAATCCCATTCTTGTTCAGGATCATTGATGCTGACCCGACCCATAAAAAGCCAGCAGCAAGGGCCCGAGTACTTTGCAATAAGAGGCCGAGCACATTATGGTTACAGACCGACCACAACAGGAAGAGACCAAGCACTTTATCGTCGGCAACCGATCACTTTGGTTCGAATGACCGAGCATTATCAGATCGACAGCATCATTCTCAGTTCAAAGAACCATTATGACCGACCACATGAAGACCGAGCATATGGCAAAGCGTGCACCAGAAGATAAGAAGTCATGTCCCTACGGGGTAAGGAGACAGTCCTACCTTCATAAAGAATACTGATGAAACCAGTGTCCTAGAAGGATAAAAGGAATAGAGGTAGATTTGATTAGGAATCCTTGTGGGAAAATGAGGTTGTTTCAATTAGGAATCCTCATACTAGAAGGAGTCTGATTTCTTCACTATTATAAATAGAAGGGTAGATTATGTGTAAGTGGCATCAGAATCAAAACTTGTAAAAAGCACAAGAGATACAAGTTTCAGCAATAAAAAGTATAGTCATGTTTGTGTCCGTGGACGTAGGTCGGGTAAAAAACCCGCCGAACCACGTTAAATCTCCTTGTTTGATTGGCGCATTATCTACCTTCTGCTAAGTTTGCTTTTGGTTTCCCCCATAACCAAACAAATTCACTTTTAAGGGAGGATTACCTCGGGAGTGATATTCTGATATTGCCCTGAGACCAAAATCCACCTTCAACAACCTCAAAACCATAGCCACAGCCACATCCTCATCTTTTGATAACTCAATACTCTCTAAATACTTAAGCTTAAAAATCAACGTGTTTTCCCCATTGGAAACTGTTAGGCCACATGTTACCAAAGTTTATCAAATGAGGGCGAGAGAAATAATTCCTGAAGGGTAGCAAAAGGGAAATCTGTTAGCTGAGAGACAAGTGGGCCCAAGACAGATGAGGTGGCTGCTAATACATGCATGGGAAAACGTCATGATGGGCTGGAAAAATATACAGCAGTTGTATGAGAAGCTGATGGATAAAAGAGGGAGCATGAACAAAATATGGGTAGCTGAAATATGAAGTTGTTCTTCGATTAAGGCTCTGCCCTTCTCATTTGTCATTTTTTTCCTGTTATTTTTATTTCTTGTCAATACAATAGTTATTTCTGTTAGGATTAGTGCTCTGAGCGTCAATCCGGATCATATTTATGATCGATTCATGAATATGAACAATTCATTTTTCCATAATATTACGTATTTATGGTCACACCTCTTGTGTGTGTGTGTGTATATGTATGTGTGTGGGGGTGTGTGTGTGTATATATATATATTCGATCTAGTTTAATTATATTGAAAATAAATCTGGTTTAGTGATATATATATATATTAGAAAAAGACCCGAGAGTATATAACATAGTGCGCAGTTACAACATAGTTTGTAATTGACATTGGGAATTGTCACTATAAGTTGTATATTCTCAAATAAAGTTCATGATCAACATTTACTTACACAGGCCGATTAGTAAAATCCGTTGAGATCAATACATGTCGTATATCGAGACTTGATCCGATGCACTATCCCAGTGAACCATGAGTTTATGGAAACTCATATAGACATGTAAGTGTTTATTCGATAAACACTAAACGACTCACATAATATTTCCTGATAGATGGTACACTAACGTCAATAGGAATCGTCTCAAGTCGAGTAGCATAGTGGTCCTTAAACTTGAGATACCACGGTGGATATATGAGATATCCTCTATATTTTGATGACAGACATGTCACCGACCTATTTAGGTCAGACCTTGGTCTGTTCGTTGGGTGTGGACTAATGCTCATGATATTCGGTGTGTATCAGATAGAATCTGTCATTCCTGTGTACAAGACATATGTGTCATGCACGTGTTTGTAATTTGTTAAATCCATGACTGTGGTACACTATGGAAGCGACTTGTGAGTGTTATTTAGAAATCGCTAATTTGGGTCGACTGTATTATACCTCATAGATTTGACGTTCAAATCTATGTCCCTCGACTTGCATAGTTTAGCGGTTTTATCCGTAGTCGTCATAATTTACGAGTGGGTGAATTATGGACACAGGATTGGATTTCGTGACGGATAAACCTGAACTTAGAGAGTCCTACAATATGAAGTGTACTTGTTGAGCACTTGGGCAACGAGTTATGAATAATACAGATTATTCATAATATTTTATCGGATTAAATTAGTTATTTTGAATCGTTTAATCGGTAAATTAATTTACCCATGCCAGGGTAATTTTTGTTGGTCTAATATGTATTTGTATTTGATACATAATTAGATTAAATACACATTAATTGAAAAAAATAATTGATGACATATGTAAAGTAATAATTATTGTCTTGATTTGACTTTTATTATTTAGTTTACATGTGTAAAATGATGACTTTTTATTTAATATATATTAAGGTAATATGATTAAATACTTTGCCATGTGTCACATTTTTCTATAAAGTTTTTTAATTGTTTTCAAGTTGATTTCTCTATTGATAAAAACACCCCCAACTAACGCCAATTGCTAGCTTTTAAGTGGTGGAAGTTGGCCAAGATACTGCATAATTTTTGAAAGCTTCAAAATATTTTTGAGAGAGATAAGAAAGAAAGTGATTAAAGTAAGAAAAAACTTAAGTGTTTTTTGAAGAATTGTGAGGTAATCTTTATTTTCTTAAGCTTAGAAAAATTATTTTCTTATTCTTGGTTTTCTAGAATTGTTCTAGGGTTTCATTTAGTCTATAAATTTGGGAATTTTGATTTGGATGATGGATTGAGTGGTTTGGAGCATGTTTATGTTGGGATATATGTCATAGAGCATCATGTAATGTAAATGGTATTATATTTTATGAAATAAAATGATGCACTATTCATTTATCAAAGTGTTTGTTTAATATCACATATTGTATATTATCATGTTTACCCTAGATTACTCATGTGCCTTCAAATTTAGTGTATGAGTGTCATACACATGAGGATTTAAGTCTGAAGTTAGTAATCTAAAATAGTCCATAGAGAGCAAACAAAGTAGGTACTTTATTTGTGGTTTATCTATATATCTATCTGCGGCAACGAGAGTACACATTCAGATTTTTAGTGGAATAACCCTTCAGAATATTTAATTAAGAGCTTAATTAATATTCCGAGATTATTGGAGCTCGAAACCGTAGGTCCATTTGGTTCATGTGCTAGCTCGATATATTGTAGCAGATTAAATATAATTGGAAAGTCCAATTATATACTTACATATGAAAATATTATTAATATAATTAATAATATTATTTTGTCACACTTGAAACTATATATTAAAATTCAATATATGGTTTAATAATTGATCGGTGGTAAACACACACGTAACGCAAACACACGTATCACTTAAGTAGTATAAAAATATCGATCCCACGAGAACTTAATTTCGACTGTTGTTATTAATTATTGATTCTATTTATTTACAGGTATCTAATTGGGGTGAGAAGGGAATGATCGCTAAGTGGTTGGTTGAATATGGATTTGCTAAATAAATAAATAAAACACAAAAGAAAATACAAAGGAAAATAAACAAAAGACACAAACATCTATGGTTGTGATTCCACACAATATTATTCTAATGATGAATTGATTCTCCTATACATATGTAATAAATTAGTTTGTTAACCTGGAACACGAAGATATGCAAAAGCCTCTATCGATGGTCAGATGCAAACACCCAAAGTAACCCAATAAACTATATGTCTATGTGTATGACACAGAAATTGACGACGCTCTTCCGGGCTCGCAGCCCGGTCGGGAGTACGGAGTAGCCCACGGGGGACTAAACCGGAGAAATAAAATGGAGTCGCCACCCAGTGTGAACTGGGAAATGATTTAAGGCCGCACTCACCCTTGCAAAGGGAAGACCTCAAACCGTTGGGTTCGGAACGGTCCCTTACTTATGCCAATTGTAATGAAAGGATTTATGCGATAATATAACCAAGTCTCATACAACACATGCAAGATAATTTAAATAAACACATGAATTCGCACACCCATAAACGTATTGAACAGTGAAGCGCAATAATGTAACTAATGATAACTATAAAGGCGTTTATAACAAAAGCGAGCATATAATCTCATGAACATATCAAGTAAATAAATGCGGAAATATAAATAATTAACAAAGATAAAAACGTCAATAATGAAATGATATGGTTAATTATGTAATGCAAAAGAAATGACCAAAGAAGCAAACATGCATGAAATGTGATGAAAAGAAGTCGACCCACTGCGTGCACGTTCGTGGAGCGATTGATAACGTGTTCGAATGGTAACAGAATGCACGAGTTCGTGTAGCATTCGGGAACACGTTAGAACGGGACAAGACCTGATGCATGGTAAAGCGGAATACATGCGTGTTTGAGTAGCATTTGTAAACGTGTTCGAATGGACTGAGACATGATGCCTGTGTTCGTGTAGCGTTTGATAACGCGTTCGAACGGACTGAGGCAGAATGCATACGTTCGTGTAGCGTTTGATCACGCATTCGAATGAGGTTACCAAAATGGTATCTGAAATGACACAAACACATGTGTGAATAAAAAAATACATAATATAGGGCCTCGTATACCCGTTGAACGCATTTTACATTTAATCGAGTGTACTTCGTCCGGTGTGGCAAAACATCATGGTAAAGTTAGCCTTTAGGCATTTCCCTCTAATAGAGGACCTTTAATCCACCCTAGTTAGCCAATGCGCACTAGAATGCAATGCATGCGTAAATAAAACAATGATATGCAAAAGGTAAATGACATAATAAAAGGCGCGGTAAAACATCGTGGTAAATGTAGCCTTTAGGCATTTACCTCGAATAGAGAACCTTTAATCCACCCTAGTTAGCCAATGCACACTAAATTATCAATTCATGAATAAACAAATAAATAATATGGGACCTTGTATGCCCGATTGAACACATTTCACATTCAATCGAGTGTACTTTGTCTGGTGCGGCAAAACATCGTGGTAAAGGTAGCCTTTAGGCATTTACCTCGAATAGAGGACCTTTAATCCACCCTAGTTAGCCCATGCACACTAAATTATCAATGCATGAATAAAAAAATAAATAATATGGGACCTTGTATGCCCGATTGAACACATTTCACATTCAATCGAGTGTACTTCGTCCGGCGCGGCAAAACATCGTGGTAAAGGTTGCCTTTAGGCATTTCCCTCGAATATGGGACTTTTAATCTGTCATAGTTAGCCCATGCGCATTAGATTAACAATACATAAATAAAGAAACAATGCATATAAAATAAATAACGGAACAATAAACATAGATTTAAATCACAAAATGAAACTATTGACGGTGGATTTTGGTCTCAGGGTAATACGGGGAATATCACCTCCGAGGGAATCCTCCTTCAACGGTGAATTTGTTTGGTTATGGGGGACCAAAAGCAAATTTAGCGAGAGACAGATAAACACACCAATCAACAAGGAATTTAACGTAGTTCGGTGGATTTTGGATCCGACCTACGTCCACGGACAAGAACAGGATGGTACTTTTTATTACTTCAATACGCTTCTCAGGTCTTTTCTTTGTTTTTACAAATCAGAGCTTGATGATTCTGATCACTAATTTTTTGATGATGCCTTTTACACTTACTATGCCCTCTTACTTATAATAACACAGAAATCAGACTCCTATTTGCATAAGAAATCCTAATTGAACTTAGTCTCCTCTCCTTGCAAGGATTCCTAGTCTGATATTCCCTTCTCTTTTCTTATCCCTTTTCGGATTCTGACTTCATTTCCTTGTGAGAGTAGGATAATTCGTTTTATATTATCCGCAAGAATAGGGTGTCGTCATCTTGAACACGTCTTGCCATCTGGTCGGTCTTCATGAGGTCGGTCATGACAATCTTTTATGCTGAGAGTGTTCTGCCGACCTTATAGTGCTCGGTCATCCGAACCAAAGTGGTCGGTCTTTACATGTTGTGGTCGGGTCGGCTTTGATGATCTCAACCAGTCAGGGAATTACCCTTCTGTCCTCGTCGTGCTGCCTTAAATGTCATAGTGCCTGAAAACACCATCAACATCTGTCCCCTAGTTCTCGGTTCCAACAAGCGTGCAAGTTGGTGCCGGGAACTATATAAAGAAGGTGTTTCTGATTTGCTCTGTTGGAGGTCGGTCCGGTGTCGAGAAATGTTTTGTTACCTCTTTTCAAGCGCTTTGTCTTGAGACACGCAACAGTCGCGTCCGCTTAAATGCCTATCAAATCAACTTTAGGGTTTCTTCTAAGTTCGACACTTGTCAAACATCCGACGGGTTCCCGCCAAAAAGGGAACGAATCGACCGTGTAGAGGCGTCTTCACAGTGGGCTGATCTCAGCCATCTGTTTAAACTTGGGAGACCTCTTTTGTAGTCGACACCTGGCATTCATCCGGGTTCTTCCCTTAGATCCAACGGTCACGAGCGTTTTTGCCATGACTATA
>SKCR01021116.1:0-85671 GCA_019454045.1 Zanthoxylum bungeanum
CTCATTTTTCTTCACCAAAACCGTGAATAACAAGAATGAAGATGGAAGATTTGTGGCAAATTTTTCCATTACTAGCACACAAAGAGGCATACAAGGTGATATGGAAACCATTTCGTGAGCTTGGAATCCATTTTGGAAGCTTGGAGCTTGAAGACATCAATGGATGACCATGACCGATTTTGAGGAGGAAAACAGTGAGTTTGCCATGAGCCTTGGAGCTTCTCAAAGGGCATAAAAAGTTTTGTTCTTCGAAGCATCCAATCCGTTCATTGTTAGTATGATTCTGTCATTCTCCTTTGTGTATTCACATGTGTTTAATGCTTATAAATGATCCTTGGGACTTAATAGAAACCCAACATCTATAAAAAAAACCAATAGTTAACAACTCATTACGCTTTGTGATTCTATATTAACGACTTCAAAGGACTACAGATACTCTCGAACTCTATAAAATCCTAGGTTATATTCTCTAGATCTATTCAAAATCCCCTCTCTCAAGTGATAGATTTCAAACATATATCATCATAATTGTAGCCAGCAATTAAGAATCATTAAACTCAAAAGAATTTAAATAAATCAATAAAACTTCATAACAACATTGACAAATAAAATAAAGGTTCAAGCATCAGTTACATCAGTCTCCAGAATTAAGGAGTTTAGTTCATGACAAAAGATAGAAACGATGATAAACAAGTCATGAATCTAATGGAAATCATTATAGTTCTAAGAAAGAAATAAGATGATAAAACCCGAATTGAATCTCTTCCTCTTCGGATGTCACCGCTTTTGTCTCCTCTTGTTGCTCTTCAATCCTCCTCCTTGGATCTCTCTAAAATATTTATTTCGGTGTTTTGTGATGTGTATTAGCCTCCCCTGAGTCTTGGACGAACTATTCTATTTATAATTGAGGTTGGGAGTCATTGGGTATCTTAAAAAAACCTTAAAAATCACGTTCTTGATACGCACCTGTCTTCTTCCCGCAGCGTCGTGGCTCTCTAAATGGGCTCCACAGCGCCATTCTCTCGGGAAAATGTATTAAGAGCATAGACCTTCAGGCGTCGTGGCTCTATTTCTTTATATGTGTCATGCGCAGCTTTCTTTAAATAATGTAATGGGAGCCACGTGAAAATCCTTTAATATTTCTTCAAATTCATGCCTTGGTCAAAGATGGTGGCTGGTCTCACGCCACTTTTGTTACACAATGTTGGAAGATTGGGGGCCCACGTCCTTGCTTTTGATTTGGTCAACATTGGTGGCTTTCTTCCAATTCTGGGCGCTGCGGCGCGGAACAGTGGGCGCTACGGCACGCATCTCTCGGGAAAATGTATGTAAATGACTAGATCTCCTCGAGTAGATGTAAATCGATATATTATGGGTCTCGTAACTCTTTCTAGATCAAAATTTATAGCCTTTTTAATTTCAGTGCACAGTTGATGCTGGTTTCTTGCCTGTTCTTGAGTCTGATGCTCCCAATATGTCCCGAAATACCCGTATTTGCTCCATTCTTGATGTTATAATGCTTCCTACAAACAAGACATAAAATAAACTATAAATGACATTAAATGACTCGAAACATAACTAAATAATAGGCTAAGGATGTCGGAATAAGTTGGTATAAACCACACTTATCATCCCGATTTAGAGTATAAACCCTAATTTCAAAAATCTAATCTTTTTCTATTTTTGTTAGTTTGTCATCAAATTGACCATTTATAAATATTAGGCATTACTCAAATAACATTTATCGATATTTGATTTCTCCAAATCATACCAAATCTTAAACCCAATTATAGAAATTCTCAATTTTCGATTAATCGTCTAGGCCCCGACTTGCGCTCTAGGCGCTAGGCACTGAGTCACCGCCCGACTAGCGCCTAGCGCGTTTTAGAACACTGTTACTGCTTAGGTTCAAGATCGACCAGGTTACGAGTGAGGGTAGAATACAAGAATACAAAATAAGCACATCGGATTTTACGACAAGTCTGGTATAAATTTCTCATGTGGTCGGGTGCTGACATGTTTTCTCTCTCTATCATTAACCCTTCAACTCTCAATTTCTCCAGAAGTTGTGAGATACAAAATTAGCCAACCAACCCTTTAACCTGAGACTTCAGCCCTTTATATAAGCTCCCAAATCTATTATTCCACCATCTATGATATCAGCTCATGCCACGTTGTCGTCATTGTCCAGTTCTTCTTTTCCTCAACCACTCAGCACACAATCGTACCAACACTTGGCTCAACCACCCTTGTTAGCGAAAACTTATCATTCCAACCTTTTGGCCACTATTACATGCTTTGTTGGTGTGCGGCCTGTAACTCAACTACTCTGATATTGTTCCGTCTGGCAGGGTCTTTTCCCAAGGAGAGAAGTTGACCAAATTTCGTCAAATTAGCTTTCTAGAAGCCCAAATTTCCAAGTAGGGCATGCCTGTGATCCCATCTTTGTTCCTCGGGTCGGCATACCGAGGTAGATGATACTTGTCAAAGCTCTCTCTAGCTTCCTTAACTAGGTCGGGTTGCTAGCGTAGACCCCTCGAGTCGGTTTCTGCAAATCCTCAGATAAACTCAAATCCAACAGTTCTTTTTTAGGCCGGGTTAGCGTGCCAACTTGCTCTATCATCAACTCATTTAGCTCTCGCAAGAATTCTTTTATACGATAAGGTCAGATCCTTATGTCAAACTCCATTAGTATCTTCGAGCCATTGGGCCTCTATTATGCATTTTTGGACTAATTACCATACCTATCATACTCTTGTTCGGTATTTGAATATTTCTCAGGGTGAAAAACCACCCTCAACAAATATATATATATATATATATATATAATTAAACAGAAGAAAATAAACAAGTGTTAATGATATGCTTGGAGTAGAAAGCAAAGGAAGATTGAGTGGAGGAAACATAAAGTATATAAACAAAAGAAAGAAACCCGATGAGAATGAGAATCAAGACATGATAGAGAATCAATAAAACGTATGAAAGTATTTAAGAAACAGTACATTGTGATAAAAAAAAAAAAAAAAAAACGGTCCATCAGTGGCTAAATAAGATCTTACAAGTGTTTATCATCTTTTTGGTGTTCGCAGGAGATAGTTTTGTCAACATTGTTGATCAATTTCATAATGAGTATTGTTTTATTCATTCCAACTCTCACAAATAGTCCTATTCTACTTAAATAACCATTTAATTGGTTGAATAGATTTGCAACCCTAAAGGTGAAGATAATTACTTTATGAGGGGTGAGTCAAAGTATGTATTAGACAATTTCTTCAACTAAGCATTAGTCAAATTGCTTTTAATTTTACTATGAAAAAATAAACAAAAAACGTAATATTAAAAGAGTGGGGGCCCTCTTAAATCCTTCCAAGTCAAGGAGGCTTCTTTACGCACAGAAAATAGAAAGGCTAGAGATAGAAACCCATTTTGCACTCAATGTCACTGCCCGAGGGGAGAAATGTCAAAAACGGCAATGATAATGATAAAATCCTAAATAGTATTACATTGGGGTTCCTATATTTTTAAGAATTCTAATATGAGAACATAGTCCGTTGATTAATTAGAAATAGGTCCACAATTCCCAATAAAATGACTATGGATCTTATATTTTAACTATTAACTTTCATTACCATTATGGATCTTATCTTTTAACTATTAACTTTCATTAATACTAAGGATCTTATCTTTTAACTACTAACTTTCATTCTTTCTTTGCATTATTAAACCCTTGGCTTGTCTTATACATATTGAGTAATGTTTTACCCATTCGAATTCTCTAGAACAATCCCATTATACTTAAATAGTCATCTAATTGGTTCAATAAATTTGCATCCCAAAAGAAAGGGATGTGCACGGGCGGACTCAACCAACCCGACCCGTACAATCTGTAAAACCAAACTGAGGTCACAGATTAACCCGCGAGTTGGATTGTATGGATTGAATACATTATTATTTTAAATAATTAATTAAAAATTCATTTAAATAATGAATACATGTGTAAGAAAAGGAAATTAAATCAAAATATAAAATTGAATGAAAGACATTAAAAATATCATATAAATAGAAATTAAATAATAATAAATATATGAGATCGCGGGTTGTGGGTTAAAAATTTTCCAACCCGTGTCCACCCGCAACCTGCACGACTTGACTTAAATCAATCTATCGGGTTGAAAAAAATCCCAACCAAGCCCAATCCGCACATGCCGCTTGTTGACTAGTGATTCGAGCTTGGTTTGCATACCCTAACTAAAGGTGAATATTAATACTTTATGAGGGTTGAGTCAAAGTATGTTAGACAGTTTCTTCAGCTAAGCATTAGTCAAAATACTTTTAAATTAACTAAGAAAAAAAATGAAAGAGGTCTTAGGAAGTTGATATGAAGGTTCATGAATGTAATGTTAAAAGAATGTTAAAAGAGAGGGCCCTCTTATGGAGAAAATCTTCTATGCAACAGTGGTACCACGTCATCCATGTAATAAGCCAATCATCTACTGCCACACGTGTTAAAAAATTAAAAAACAACTAAAAAATAAGTGAAGAAACTCTACATGTTATTTTTTAATTCTCTTGTGGTATCACGTCACCCATAACATTGTTGCACCAAAGAATCTCTCCCTCTTATGTCCTTCTAAGACTTCGTCACGCACAGACAATTGAAAGACTAGAAATAGAAACCCTTTGCACTCAATGTCACTGGCCGAGGGGGAAAAGTCAAACACGGCAATGACAATGATAAAATCCTGAATAAGGTATTACATTGGGGTTCCTATATTTTTATGAATTCTAAGATGAGAACATAGTTTGTCCATTAATTACAGATTGGTCCATAATTCCCATTAAAATGATTAAACCATTAAGGATCTCATCTTTTAACTATTAACTTTCATTCCTTCTTAATTTACATTATTAATAAACCCTTGGTTTGTCTCATCATAATGTATCTGAACTGGTGGGCTGCACTAACTTGTATAAAATTGAATGAAGAAGAATAATTTATTACATTTAAGTGTATTAAATTTTCAATATCATATTAACATATTTGTTGTATAGTATGAGACTAAATTTATATTTTAAAATTTTATATTATTTGTTGATGATGGTTTTTCGAAAGCCATTGCTCCGAGAAATGTGCATATACCGAGGAGGGGTAAAAAAAAGATTGTAAAGTAGATGGTGCAGGTCCAAGGGCTCAGCAAGAGAAGGTGTTTGGTATAAAAGACTCAACCACATGGTATCGAGAAGTTGTCCTAATGGCAAAACATGTTAGAGACGAACCAAGTAATAATACCGACCAAACCCCATGAAGAGAGGGATTTGGGATTTTCTGAGAGTTCGTATCAACCCGACCTGTTGAGGTCCTTATGTGACCTTGTTGAAGACTTTGGTAAGTGTCATTTGCCTCGGTATGTCGGCCCGATGAACAAAGATGAGATTACAGACCGACCTGTATTAGCATCGTATGATGTATGCCATAACTGAGGATATGTGCTTCCATAAGGCTAATAATGATATAGGGAAAACAATAGTTCACGCTGGTTATAGGCCTTGTTAGCCGCCATAGGCCAGTGCAATGGCAAGACAGTGGCAGAGCAAAGCCGCCATAAGCCGGTGCAGTGGCAGAGGAATGGGTTGATCTGATTGGTTAGATTGAGGGTGATTGATGAGAGTTATGGCTATGATGATGGCCAAGTCACGTGAGATGATGTCAGAGTTTGTGGAATAGTAGATTTGATAACCTATATAAAAGGGTTGAAGTCACTATTATAAGGGTTAGCAATTTCTGCATTACACAACTTGCAAAGTCGAGGACTTAAGAGCTTGAGATAGAGAGAGAACGTTTGTCAGTTACCAGACCACTTGAGAGAGTTATATCGGGCTTGTTCAAACCCAATGTATTATATCATTGTATTTGTGCATCCCTCATTTGTAAATCGAGTCGACCTTGACCCCGAGACTGTTGGAAAATTATGACCCATAGCTTCACTATTTGTACAGATCATGGTGTTGTTGTACAAATTAACTATGTGACAAATGAAATTGCCCTTTTATCATTTGTAATTAGATTACCAAGATGTATAAAGGATAGAAGGTCCATATGATTAGTTCCGGATTGAGATGATATGAGACAGTATCAATCCACGAAGGTTTAATCATTAAATATCCCTAGTCAGAGTATTATCGAGATTGGACATCGATAATGCGTAAAAGACTAGTATTACACTTGTGCGCGTTGTGGGAGCATAACGACATAGTTCTCATATATTTGGGTATTGGATACTCATGCAAGTGTAATAGGAGGTTGTGTTTACCGATGGTACGGAAACAGCTTCGCTCTAGATAGACCCCTCGAAATTCCATTGGTAGTATGACTATGTGTCTATGGAAGTCCGAATCAGGGTAGGTGTATTTGGTCTTAACCTGAGACTTACACCGCTAATACTTGCGACAATCAATATACTTTGGTTTGGTCGTCCAGGGCTTTAACAGGTTCTGTGTACGCCTCTTCTGGGTATATTGAGAATGGTAGTGTATTGGGTGTGATGTCAAGACGGAACTATCACTCCAGTCATAGTGGAGATGATGATCACATTGGATACGGAACTGGTGCTCTTATATGCTGCAACTATCGGGATATTATGACTAGGTCATGTTTATCCGATTATAGAGACTAGTTACCAAGATCTGATATGTGCTTCGTACGGGGCAGACACAATTCCAGCCCCAGGCCTTGCACGTGACATCTGATACTGGATCTAAATACGCAATACTATGTATATTACGCCTGATATAGATCACATATTCCTATAAGAATATTTCTGGAGAATTGGGTAGGCACGATGCTTTGCTAGAAGCCAACCATGTCTTGCAAATCGGTAAAAACGTAGTACTAGTTACGTACGTGTTCGGATAGTCCGACGACCGGATTTATTGCCAACATATCCGGGGATCCCATGGGTCGCTTCCCGAAGATTCACCGATGACGTATGACTCGCACTTATCTGGGATTAATTATAAGAGAGAGAGAATTAATCTGGGATTAATTACGGAGATATTTTATCTGGGATAAAATATTAATTAAGAGAGAGAACGATTAATTTGGAATTAATCGATAAAATAATATATTCGATATATTAAACGAAATTGGATTTCGACGCGGAATAAAATTAGATTTTAATTCGGGCGAACGAGTTAATTTAGAATTAATTCGCTAGCGACGTGAATAGTAATTTTGCTAGGCATAATTATTTAATTAAATTTGATTTAATTACGTCGCAACGGAAAATTCGTTAATTCAGAATTAGCGAACCCGAGCCCGGGAGTGATTGCGGGCGTACTCGCATTTCGAATTCAAGTGCGGCCCACAAGTCACATCAAGCATCAAATCATTAGTCACTTTGATTGATGTGATTTCTAGTCACTTTGAGTGATGTGACAACTTGTCACTTTGATTGATGGTGGTTGTTGGATGGCTTTAATGCCATTTGCCAATTTTGAATTTGGTAAATCATTAATTGATTTTGGAAAATCAATTAAGTGTATTAGATACACAAACCAACCTAACACAACTCATTCTCTCTTCTTTCCCTCTTCCTACTCTCGGCCAAGGGCCATTTTCTTCCTTCATTTTTCTGTCAAAACCGTGAGATGAAGGAGAAGCAAAGGGAATTTTGTGGCAAAATTTCCAAGGTGCTAGCACACATTCAGGGTCTTGCGAAGGTGATAGGGAAACCCACCGTGTGCATGGAATCACACACAAAGCTTGGAGCTTGAAGGATCACCATGGCCGAATTTTTTGGAGCACAAAATCAGCCCAAAGCCGTGACCTCTAGGAAGGAAAAGCCTGAAGATTTTTGTGTTCATCGCATCGCATAACCGTTCAATGTAAGTATGATTCCGCCATGCTTCTTTGTTGTATTCGCACATGAGTTTCTTGCTTGAAATCTATCTTGGGACTAATCTAGAAACCCAACAGAGACATAATAAAATATTTCTATTTCTCCTGTGGACGTAGGTACAAACCACTCTCTGTCGAACCACATTAACCTATTTATTTATCATGTCTACTTGTCAAATTTATGTAGTTCCCTACTAACCAAATAGATTCATTGTTCAAGAGAGGTTTATTTATGGGCGAAGTATGTTGACATCAAGTATCACTATGTAAGAGAGCTAATCTCAAATGAAGTGATTCAGATTAAGAAGATGTCTACAGAGGATAACACAGCTGATATGGGGACAAACATTGTGACTGCTGTCAAACTTACCCACTGCATGAAGATATTGGACGTAGATGTTGGCTAATCAAGCAGCCAACTTAACTGTGATGAAAATGTTGAAGCCTACTACACTATATATGAAAGATTAGATGTTTATGTGTATTTGAGTAGCTGTTTTGAAATTTCAAGGTGGTGAATGTTAAAAGTGAAGCATCGACAGATTGGGTTTGACTTGTCGTTTTAAGGAAGATAGCCTATACGACTTGTCATATTACTTTAAGTGGCTTGAAGATTCTGGTTGTTGATGAAATACACGTGGACAGATCTGCACCTTAGCTCCTCAGTTAACCTACATATAAAAGCTTCCTCTTTTACCTTGAGTCTGTGTTATAACATTCAGAAAGTATTTTCTTCGACTTCTCTGATTTCTCTATCAGTGCTTAAAGACTCTTAGGTTTAAGATTGACACTTCCTTGTTAGCGAGGTTCTTGGTCTCTAGGATCTTGTACCGTGAGGGTGTGAATCTTGTGTAAAGGATTGTAACAAGTTGTTTTTAGTGCAGCGGGTAATAGCTCAGTTAGGCAATTGTAGCCTTGAGGAGCCATATTAGGTGAAAATCTTAGGTAATCCCGAATCAATATATATATATTAGTCTAATGATAACCTAGCTTCCTTCTTACTCATGTGAGCGGAGTTCAAATACAAACTTCATATTTCAATTAAAGATATTTTACCAACTAAACTAATTGTGACACAACTCGTGCCATCTTTATTGGTTTCAAGATCATGAAATAAACCTAAACAATTGGAAATAAGTAATAAAATGGGGTTCCCATTGTTAAATTTATCAATTTTATATTTATCCATTAACTTTTTCCACACGTTCTTTCAGTCTTCTCAGCACTCGTCCAATTCAACCATCATTATTAAAATTACAAATTCTAACATTTTTTCCCCAGAGCCAAAAAACCCAAAAAACCTCTCCGACACAAATAAGAATCCATCAAATTTTTCTTACGTATTCCCAAATTTTCTTTCATCAATATTACAACTCATCATCGAAATCAAAAAACAAGTGAAAAGCCCAGAAATCAAAAACCCTATTTTATCCATTTAACACTTCAAAACTCCCATTTTTTTCCCCACACCAAACAATCCCATCACCAAAGAAGGGGAAGAAAGATGTTTTTGAACACTACCCAAATGCCATCCACCACAACCATAGTGTCTGCTGCAGCTTCAGCAGCAGCCACAGTTATGGTTATTCGATCCATTGCTAATGATTACTTGCCTTATGAGGTTAGAGGCTACTTCGCCCAACAACTCAAAACTCTTTTGGCAAAATTTTCTACTGAGTTGACATTAGTCATTGAAGAATATGATGATGGCCTTAACCAAAACAAGCTCTTCAAATCTGCAAAGCTTTATCTTGAACCTAGAATCCCTCCAAATGTGAAACGAATCAAAATCAATTTGCCAAATGAGGAAACCAAGATTTCATGTTCTGTAGAGAACAATGACGACATTGTTGATATCTTTAATGGGGTTCAATTAAAATGGAAGTTTGCTTCAAAACAAGTCCCTACAGAGGTGGTTCATCATCCAGACCATTACAATCCTGTGGTTAAATCCGAGGACAGATTCTTTGAGCTGAGTTTTCACAAGAAGCATAAACAAATGGTCATGGATATTTACATTCCGCATGTATTGAATCAATCTAAAGAAATAAGCAAGCGAAAGAAAACCTTGAAGCTTTTTACTTTGAGGCAGGATAGGATGCATGGAATGAGGGGGATGTATGGCAATCAGTGAATCTTGATCATCCATCCACTTTTGATACACTGGCTATGGATTTAGATGCGAAGAAGGTGATAATGAATGATCTTGAGATGTTTGTGAAGAGGAAGGAGTTTTATAGAAGAGTAGGCAAGGCATGGAAACGCGGCTACTTGCTGTTTGGTCCTCCAGGGACTGGGAAGTCAAGCTTGATTGCAGCCATGGCTAATTATCTCAAATTTGATGTTTATGACTTGGAGTTGACTAATCTCAGAGGGGATATGGAGTTGAGGAATTTGTTGATTGCTACAGAGAATAAGTCCATTCTTGTTGTGGAAGACATTGATTGTTCCATTGAGTTGCAGGATAGGCTTCTACAGGCAAGAACTAGGAATCCTATGAACATGCCAGTAAATAATCTTAATCAAATGCTTCAGGTAATCTTATTATCTTATAATTAAGGCCATTCTTTTTACATATATAACTTGATCCTCATATTTTTTCTCAATTTCAGGTGACTTTATCAGGATTGCTAAACTTCATAGATGGATTATGGTCCAGCTGTGGAGATGAGAGGATCATAGTGTTCACAACTAATCATAAAGACAGGCTTGATCCTGCATTGTTGCGCCCCGGTCGTATGGATGTTCACATTCACATGTCCTATTGCACTCCATGTGGGTTCAAAATGCTGGCCTCTAACTACCTTGGGATCACAGAGCATCCATTTTTCTCAGAGATTGAAGAGTTGATAGAGAAAGCAAAGGTGACTCCTGCTGATGTAGCTGAGCAGCTGATGAGGAATGAGGTGCCTGAAATTGCATTTAGTGAACTAGTTGAGTTTCTTAAGATTAAGAAGAGGGAAACTGATGAATGTAAAAGCAAAATAGCCAAAGAAGAGGGAGCAGAAAGTAGTATTCAAATAACTGAAGGGGAAGCCAATGGCATAAGCGAGACGAATTTGGATCACGAGTGATTTAAGCTGGCTTCCAGCAAAAGATTCAATAAATTGATATTGTGAACTTAAAAAAAAAAAAAAAAAAAAATTGATAAATGCTTATTAAAAAAATATGGAGTAATTTCTTTTCCTTCAAAATCTTGCTATCATGTATGGAATTGATATCAAATATATCTATGATAAATTTCTAATCAAATAAAATAAGGAATTAAAAAAAAAAAAGATATTTTAAAATACCTCTTTTTTTTTTGTCTTTTTTGTATCTTTCGTCGTTCTAAGATAACTTGGTGTTTGAGATGAAAACCTCACAAACAATAAAATCAGGAACTCCCAATCAATTAGAGCAAAGAGTTCTCTATTATTACTTAATTAACAAATGATTGATCTATTTCTCTGAGCAATTTCTTATTATTTATAACCTCATTACAAGGAAACTACAACTAACCGTCGTTACATTCCATTTACATTCCCTATTAACTAACCCAATCATTAGAAACTCGAAATTCTCCTATTCTAGGCGACTGACTAGCTTCAAGAGATGGAAAATATATGTTTGGCTGTCAGATGTCTTAGTTCGAAGATTCACGTAATTAATGAGTTGATTCCCTGAGCCAAATCCTAATGTGACCCCACTTGTCTTTCCTAGGAGTGAGTCTGAAGCAGATGTTCTACCGAGAGATCCTGAATTCAAACTCTGATGGACGGTCCTGAATTCCGGCTCTGACGAAATTCTTGGGCCAGTCTTTGACTAAGGATCTTGAGGTCAGACTCTGGTGAGAGGCCTAAATCCTCCTCGTGGTGCCTTTGGCCAAGTGTCAAATGTTTGATTTTCTACCAAACATTTCCCCTTTTTGTTTGCATTATTTTGAATTAAATGATGGGAACAAACGAATTTTCTTAGGGTAATTCAAATTTTCAAAGATCAAGTGTCATGTTCATATTCTACATACTCCAAAGTTGGGCCCTTAATGGGCTTTTGGGTGCCTTAGGCCACCCATATGTTTCCCCAAGAATCCAATCGTCACGTCTCATAAATACTGATTTGATTGTCCTCGATAACCTCACAAGTTCAAAGTTTCAAAATTCAAAGTTTTTGATCTTATGTTTTGCCAAATTAAGTGCTCCTTGTTGTAAATTTAGTGTCATTAAACATCAAATAACATGCCAACGTCCAAATCAAACCAGAAAACGAAAGTAGATCTAGTCTAACATGCATAAACCCTAAAACTTGATAATTAAGAAAAACCTTATGAATCCAAGTCGAGATAATCCTCTGTCCTTAAGAACTTATTGGCCCCGTCACAGGTGTTTTACGGATTCGCAATTGGCCAATGTTCTCCTAGGATATCTTGGTTCATTCTTGTCCAATGAGCACTCATTGACAAGTATTCGAACTAGGAAATGTGGTGAAAGTCTCTCTAAAACAAAGAAAACAAAATGTCTATTCCAAATTCGGATTTTCCTTCTGTATTCGTTTTGGATATAAAGCCTTCTTTTATAAGGCATGGAAGGGTGCCAATAGGGCACCCTTTAGGGTGGGGTGCAACCCTCCAAAGTGTTATACCCCTCACAAGCACCCAATCCAACCAAATGACAGAATTACCCTTAATGAATATTTGGAAGAATTTCCAACACTCCTCAACATCCTCACTTCTGCTCCCATTCCGCTATTACTATAGTTTTCTCATCTTCCTCTGACGATAAGATTCAGCATCTGAGAAATGAGATCGACACTCTCCAAGATGTCTATTTGTGCCCCCTACTTGAGAGCGCATCCCTATGGAAAATTGATCTCGCCGCTGTCTATCATGGTGGCACTGTCCTGGGAGGGTTCCACCTTCAAATCTTTCGGTTCCCCTTTCACCCTTTAATACACTATATATGTGTGATGTGCAACTTGCACCTGATGCTGCTGTCCCCAAATGGTATCAGGTGCATCGTGGGTTTCGTAATCTTCTCAATGGTCAATGACTCACGTCTGAAGATTCGTGACCTCTTCTTTCTCTTTTCTTTGATAAAGGCTGGATCTGCAAGCGGTGTGGATAGGTACACCTTCACACCCAGAAAGTTGACTATTATGTTCATCAGGCTGCTTACCTCAAATAAATATTTTTCATCTAAGGGCCTGCTGAAGATGACTTGCAATTGCCAGATCGTTAGCATCAATTGTGTTATCTTCCCTCTACGAACGACTCTAAACCAAGGTATTTCTCTAGGCATTGCTTATGAGTGTAATTTTTATGTCCTTTTGGGCTTGTTCAGGTCTAATATTTTTTGCTTCTAATATTTTCCCTTTTCAGCTCTTGGTACCGTATACTCTCCCTCTTGCACCGAGTTACCTGACGAGAGGGCCAAGTTCCTGTTTCAATTTATGGTTCTGAGGAGAGTTGAAGCGCTCCACATTCATAGAGTGGTGAACAAGGACGATCTTCAGGCTCTGATGCGTTGTGATCCTTACTTCTCCCCTCTAAGTACATGCCTTTATTTTTTTTTCTGGGAGAAGGATCAGAGGTGGCTCTCCCAGCGTAAGACTCATTTTGATCTGAAGTTCACGGGCAAGTGGATACCAGCCAGGGGCTTGGACCTCCTTGCTCCTGAATCTATTGCAGTCTCGGAGGTGATCCCCACAGACGACTTTGACTGGACTAATTTAAAAAAAAAATCAGGGAAGCGAAAAGGTGTTGAATGAAGATAAGACCTCTATGTGAAGAAAGCTAGTATGAAATTGCCCTACAAGCCGGAGAACCAGAGTTTTGAGATGTTGGCCATCATTAAGAAGGACGTCGCTTACCCAATTCTGACCTCAAAGAAGAAACCGGATGCCGCCATAAACCAAACCACACAGCCTCAACCTTCTGTTCCTTCCAAAATTCAATATCATATTGGCGACACGTCTTCTCCTAGCAAGGCTATGTCTAAGAGGAAGAACATTCGGGCCTCCTTTGGGATTATCGGGCTTCCTGCTCCATTTCACCCAAGATCTCCAGCCCGTCCAGAGGATGAGACGGAGGGTCAGCTACAGCCTCACAAAAAGAAGCAGAAGGTAGAAGGTGAACAGATACGCCCTATAGAGGCTGGGACGGGGCCAAGCTCTGCAGGCAAGACTTCTGGGTCCGATGTTCTGGCGTCAGAATCTGCTTCACCAACTACTTATTTTGGCCTATCTCTTGTTCTGTATATGTCTCCCCCACTAGTTTCTGCCTCAAAGTCTTTTGTTTCAGCCTCCAAATCTCATACATTTGCCTCTGAAACTCCTCTGGCCGCTCATGCCTTGTCGCTTGCTGATACTCTACTACTGCCACCTCTGGGGTCTCCCCCGAACCCTGCCTTGCATTTCCCTAACCTATTATTGCCTCATCTGTTGGCGAGCTCCAGAGCCTGCTAGGGTCTGTGTGCTCCATTTTCTATTCTTCTTCGGCATAACAAGATCTGATTCCTCTACTTCGAGATCTTGCTCTAAATAATGACATCCTTCAGTTATATGGCATGAGTGCCATTTTTGCGGCTCAGAGCCTCTGAGAGTCATCTCCGGAGTGCTCATGGTGACTTTGCTAAGGCTTATGAGGCACTGGAATCAATGAAGAATAAGTTAAAGAATGAGGCAGTAACCCGTAAGAAAAAGTTACTTGTATTGGCTGCTACTCAATAGCTCTTGGCGGTCAATCAGAAGTTGGCCAAGCTAGAGTCCGAGCATCAAGGCCTTTGTGCTGATCTCTCCTCAAACATAGGTGAAAAGATGTACTATGTGTCGTGATTTCCAAGGTTCAGTAGATGAGGCTTCTAGTTATGGGTCTCTCTTCCGCTATGTTTCCAATATTGTCTTCTTTTCTTATGTGTTGTCTTATTGCTGGGCTTAGCCAAATCTTAGAATGAGTGGGATTTATTCCATAGTCTTCATTCAATCCTGAGCGCAAAAGTTTCGAAATTGAAGAAGTAGCATGAGAGTGCAGATGATCACTGTCAGGATGAGCTTGAGCTCATTCTTTCCCAGACCCACGCTAGAAACACTGTCATTAGTCAAGTGAACAACGCTATGTGCTATCATCTTGGTTCGAAAGACTGTGGCAAGGACCATGCAGACAAAGCCTATTAGAGAGGTCTTGATTATTTTGGCTTGGCTGCTGGTATTGTGGATCAAAACTATGAGCCGGACTATTACATCCAGCGTTAAGGTCTCCGAATCAATTTTTTGGATGACGACGAGGGTAAACCCGAGGAAAGTCTTATCCTTCAAGATAAGGTTGGCTCGATCTCAGGTTAGTCTCCTTCATAGGGTTCTCTCCAAGCTCCCTCTACTCATCTGGGTCTGCCATCCCCCGCAGTGAAGCCTTCCTCAGTTGTTTTGCTAGCTTTCGTGCCATCTTCAGATGGCACAGCCGCTTCTTCAGCAGGTCCTGATTCTATCAAAGATCCTTGAATTATAAATGTATTTGGCCCTCAGACCCCTCTTTTTATTTTTAGTAAATTGTACTTTTATGCATATCAATAAAAGAAGTATTTTTATTTCAGGCCCTTCTAGCTTTGAAATTTCTTTAAGTAAGAAATCAGGTTCTAACATCATATTATTGAGAAGGTTGGCACGAACTCTAGAGAGCCATCCTGAGCAGATTTGGTTGGAAGATCAGGACACTCATACTCAGAAGTTCTTCCTTATAAACTAGGTGTTATAGTACATGGCTTGGATGGGCTGTCAACCTAATGAGACTAGTGGGTTGGGTCATTCTCGCATCGAAGGTCAGAGTCGGCTTTGGTTTACTAAATTCACAAGAGGCTCTGTTTCTTTTATTCCAGTGTCAACCTCGAATCTCGACATCTTCTGGCATGCGAGGTTTTACCCCTCTGAACCTGCTGAAGGTACTCCATTTTATCGTAATTGCTATGCAGCTTTTGAGAAGTTTATATCCTCTGGTGTTGCACAAAGTGTTTTCAATCCATCAAAGGCCCTTCCAATTGTATATCACTCTGGAGAGTCCAGCTCTTATTCCGAGTCTGATCAGCGGTAAGGGTTGGTACTCTTGGGGAAATTGGGATTATGGGGCATAGGCTAAGGCTCGCCAAATGACGCATTGTTCTTTCTTTGGGTTCTGGCGGGGAAAGTCTCGTGCCATTGCTAAAGATTTTTCAAAGGAAATGCTCTAGAGCCACGTTTATCTTGGGGATTTTAAGGAGGTCTGCGCCAGGTAGGCCTAGCCATGGTTCTGAAACCCTCGACTCTCATTCCGGAATCAAATCGCAAAAGTGCGATTTCGGTTCGAAATCGCAAAAATACGATTAGGAATGGGAACCAAAATCGGAACTGGTGGTTTTGGTTCTGATTTCAAACCGTAAAATTCTGTAAAAAATAATTAAATATAAATTTAATTTGAATTAAATTATTTTTTTAATTTTTTTTTTTAAAAAAATAAATGAAAAGAGTTTAATTTGATTTTAATTTAAAAAATTAAATTAAAAGGGTTTAATTTGATTTAAATTAGTTTTAATTTTTAAAAAATAAATTAAAAAGGCTTGGACTTAATTTTTTTAAAACAGATTTAGATACCTACATATCTTTTGGGATCTGGAGGAATCAAAGCCCATGTAGTTTTCTTACCTTTCTGTTGAATTGAATAACCAATTTACTTTAATCATCACTACCATTGCCGGATGTTCCAATTATTGTTCCTTCAGTTGTTAAATCATATAAATCTTTAATTCTTTGTTGTTATATCTCGTGTTGTCTTAATTCTGTTGTAGTCCAATCGTCTAAACATACTTGAGCTTCTAATGAATCAGGGCTCATGGAAGACCGTGTCTCATCTAATATATTATCTAACGTAATGAAAGCTTGTTCAACTGCAACTGTTAAAACTGGAGCTGCTAAAACTTGTTTAGCAATTACTACAAGAGTGGGAAATATATTTGCGTGTTTACTCTACCACTCAAGGACTGGAAATTGTTTACCTGTGGAACTACCACCAAACTCGAAAATTATTGTTAGATATATATCAAATTTAGAATTATTGCTAGTGGATCCTCTAGGTTTTTTTTTGCCTTCACATTAATATGTGATCACCCCTACTAATCTCAATTGGCTCAGTCTGAATTTGACTAGAAGATTGGTCGATTGATCGACCTTCCCTATTATACTCATCATACAAATTGATTACTAAATTTTGAACTTCACTAATTACTACAGAAATATCAACATAATCAGGATCTTCATAATTAAAATCTATATATTCATAACAACTAGTCAAATAATCGTTTAAACCATCTATTTTACACCTAAGATAAAAAATAAGTGCAATAAGAAAAATTGATGGAATTTTTTGTAATAGATACTCCATTTACATTTCATGATAGCAATGGCAACCTTCAAAACTACATCGTTTTCACTATATGCAATATACCAACAATATTTACATATTCAACCAAAAATAATGAATTAAGGTAGGTATTTGTAGGAAAAATTTAAAAATTTAATTAAAAAAAATAAAAAAATATTTGACCGTTGGCTGAAAATCAGTCAACGTTATTGGCTTAATTTGGTCAAAAAAAACAAGTGACCGTTCGTGGCAATTTGCCTCTAATGGTCACTTGCTTTTTTTTGGCACTTACGTTCAAAACCGAACTGTCGGCTCAATTCCAAGAACCGACGGTTCCCGGTTCCATTTTTAATGGAATCGAAAGCTTATGACAGTTTCGATTTCGGTTCAGTTCTGGTTCGAAACCGAATCGTGGACGGGCCTAGCGCTAGGTTCCCAGGAAATTAAGATGAATCTCCCACTTTTGTGTTTCTATGTCCTGACAGACTTGCACTTTGTAAAAAAGTAGGTATTTTTTCCTTTTTGTATTCTGAAGACTTGTATTTTGTAAAGAATGGATGTATCCAGAGCAATGTGTAATAATATGTATTTTTATGATGAATCTTTAACCTTTGTTTTATTTCATACTTGTGTACTTTGGTTGTTTCTTTTTTTAGTGCACATTTTTTTATTCTATCATACCCTTACCTATTAAGTTCTGACTTCCCATGTTGATGGGTTCTTCTGCCCTTCATTAGGTTTTTCCCATAGCTGCTTCTTCTTGTCAGACTTGGACATGTTGCTCCCTGCCACTTATTAGTGTCCTTTTTTTAATTGTCAGACCCTGGTAGGTTTTGTTAGGGTTGGTGCTCGGAGTGCCAATCCGAATCGTATTTATGTTCGATTCATAAATACGAGCAATTCTATTTTCCATAATATTACTAATTTAATGGTAGCACCCTTATCTTTTATACACTTATTCGATCTAATTATGATTAGATATCTGATTATGATTAGATCGAAACTAAATCTAGTTTAGTGATACATGTATATTAGACAAAGACCCTAGGATTTACAATATAATGTGCAGTTACAACGTAGTTTGTAATTGACATTGGGAAGCGCACTATAAGATGTATATCCTTAAATAAATTTCCTGGTCAAGATTTACTAACACGGGTCGTTTAGTAAAATCCGCTGAGACCAGTACATGTCGTATATCGTGACTTGGTCCAATGGTTTATCCCAATGAACCATGAGTCTCGGGAGACTCGTATAGACATGTAGGTGTTTATTTGATAAACATTGAATGACTCGCTGAAGATTTCCTAATAGATGGTACACCAACGTCAATAGGAATCTTCACGAGTTGAGCGAGCATAGTGGTCCTCCTACTTGAGATACCACAGAGGGATATATGAGTTATCCTCCACACTTTGATGGCAGTCACGTCACCGATCTAATTAGATCAGACCTCCGCCTGTTCGTTGGGTGTGGACTGATGCTCATGATATCCCGTGCGTATCAAGATAGGATATGTCAGTCCTATGTACAGGGCATAGGCATCCTCATGTGTTTACGATCTAGTAAATCCATGGTCGTGGTATAACTTCAGAAATCAGTTCCGAGTGTTATTTAGAGATCGTAAATTGAAAGTCGATTATATTATACCGAACGGGTTTGACGTTTTTATCTATACCCCATGTATAATGTGGATAGCCTGTGACGGAGGGATTATACGTATGCAATGACCTCGACTTGCATCGTTTAGCGAGATTATCTATGGTCGTCATAATCCATGAGTGGGTGAATTATGGACATGAAATTGGATTTCGTGATGGACAAACCTAAACTTAGAGAGTCTCACAATATGAAGTGTACTCGTTGTTGGGATTTATGTCCTAGAGCTTCATGTATTGTAAACAAAATTGATTTTTATAATAATAATAAATGCATTATTCATTTTATCAAAGTTGTTTGATTTATATCGCATATTGTCCAATTGTCTTGTTTACCTTGATTACTCTTGTACCTTTAGACTAGTGTATGTTTGTTGCACAAGAGGATTTAAGTCTGAAGTTAGTAATCTAAATAGTCCATAGAGAGCAAACAAATAGGGTACTTTGTTTGTGGTATATCTATAGCTGCGGTCAATTCTATACTTGTATGATGACCTTGATCAGGGATCGTTCATGTAGTGACATGGGAATGGATGCACCTTGTATGATAAGATCATATAAGACTGGACTCAGATAAATACAATTTTTTTTAATATCTGTTGACCAAAGAAATTCATTTTATCTAATAGATGGTCATATATGGATTCGATCTTAAACCTGAGTGTACTACGAACTCCTGCATGACAGGCTATGTCCTTTGATTTACTATGGTGAGGTTGGTGTTGCATTCCCGGCCAATAACTACGTATTTTGGGGATATGGTTTGGTATATAGCTGGGAACGTTTTACATAGATATGGAGTTCACTCCTTCTTACGAGAAGCAGATGAATATCTCTTTTAAGAGTTGATTCGGGACTTGAACAATTTGAGCGCTCAACTTTTCTATTATGAATATAAAATATTTTATATTCATAATTGTTATGAATTAATTGTTCATTATAGAATCAATGGTGCTTAAGAGACAAAATATTTAGAGGGGTTTAACGGACTTATGACCCGGCTCTATTTATGAGATACACGAACGTTTTCAGCCCAGACCTGGGCATATATATGTGTTTTAAATTGTTTATTAACATGTCATAGAGCCTATGGTGCCTACTCTTGCATTTTCACATGCCATAACATGTAGACATGCATGATATTCAAGTCATAAAATATGATTTTATGTAAATTTAAAAGTTAAATTAGAATATAAGATGCATGTTAACAAATTAATAAGATTAATTAGTTTAAAGGTTTAAAAATCACTAATTCAAGTTTAAGAACAAATGGAAATTATGAGTACATTATTTTCCTTGGTATATCGGATGGAAACCCAAATATAAATTCCATAGCCGTTTCTGAATAGACGATAATTTGGTTTGCACTCGGGATACAATTCCACGTACATTTGGAGTAAATAACATACTTTTAATCTATTAAATGGTTTGATGACATATAGTCCATTAGTTGAATTCTAAAATTTTAAAACCTATAAGTGAACTAATTTTTTAAAAGTTAAAATTGATTAGATCACTTAAGAAAACTTGATTAAATTAGTTTAATTAAGTTAATTGGTTAGTAGAGACTAATCGGGATTAGTGAATAAAATTTTAAAAGTTCAAATTGGTTAGATCACTATATTATCAATTAGTATTAATTAAGGTTATGACTTTAGCCGAGCATAATCTAAGATTCATAAAATACTAGTGAGATATAAACCTTACTTTTTTTAATAGTGAGTGGGAGAGGGGTATACCACAATATATCCCGCGATCTTCATTATTATCCAGAAACGTGAGATTCAATAGGCGCTTCGAGACGTTGTTGTCCTTTTTGGGTCAATATCAGGTTTGGATTCCGAAAGGATAGAGACTCTAGATGTATCTGGTGATTTGACCTACCATACGGTGGCACTTCACTAGTTAAGTCCAAGGGTTCTGAAATAATGGGTCACACTCACAAAGAAATGATTAAGTTGTTAATCAAAGCTTCCTTGATCAAAATAACCGTAGTTGATTAATATATGATAAGAGTTATTTCAGATATATTAATCAATTGAGGATGTCTCAATCTATCATGCAAATACTTGACCTACCCTACGGCGGTACTTATTTGTGGGATGATAGATAACAGTGGCATAGTAATTCTTTTAGGTTTCTAATTCATTATACTTTGATCATGCATCATATTTAATTTTATGCCTAAATATTTGACAATTTTAATATGCGACGAATGAATATTGAATGCGCGTTTATTATTTTTTCAGCCATGGAATCTGCAATAATCTCCATTATCAAACAACAAGAAATATTAACGGGGGATAATTATGTTAAATGGAAAAGTGACATGGATGATATCTTGGTCTGTGAAGACCTTAAATTTTTCCTAATGAAGGAATGTCCTCCTGAGCCAGCACCTAATGCTGGCAGAGCTGCACGTAATGCCTATAATAATTGGATTAAAGCTGATGAGAAAGCCCATAGCTATTTGATAGCATCCATGTCTGAGGTTCTTGTTGCACAGCATGAGCCTATGGCGACAACATCAATGATTATGCAGTCATTACAGAACATGTTTGGGCAACCTTCAGACCAGCAACAACATGAGGCAATTGCCTCTGTATTGACCACTATATGAAGAAGGCACATTAGTCCGAGACCATGTGTTAAGGATGATGGCTCATCTTAATATGGCTGAAACCCATGGTGCACGTATTAATGTGCAAAGCCAGGTGACAATGATCATGGAAACCCTTCTGAAGAGTTTCTTACAGTTTAAGAGCAACTGTTATATGAACAAGTTGACTTTCACATTGACTGAACTGCTGAATGAGCTCACCAATTACGAGTCTGTTATGAACGGTCCTCGTAGGCCCAATGCTGAGGAAAATATTGCTGAATCTTCTAAATCTGCAAAGAAGAAGAAGAAGAAAGGCAATTGGAAAGCAAAGACAAAATCAATGAAAAAGAAGAACAATAAAAGCTCCAAAGAACCAATGCAAAGGAAAATATTTCCATTGTGAACAACAAGGGCATTGGAAAATGAATTGTCCAAAATACCTTGCAGAGCTTAAAGAGAAGAAGAATACAGGTAAATATGATTTACTTGTCATTAAGTCTCTTTTGGTGGAGGATGATAAATCCATATGCATTGTTGATTATGGTGCCACTAACCATGTTTGTTGTTCTTTGCAGCTACTTGACTCATGGAGAGACCTTACTGAAGGTAGCTTTACCATGAGAGTTGGGACAGGGGATGCTGTTTCAGCAAGAGCAGTGGGAGTTTCAAATTTGAATTTTAATAAAAGTTATTTATGTTTGAATGGTGTGCTATATATTCCTGGTTTTCGCAGGAATTTGATTTCTGTAAAAAAACTTATGGAATATGGTTTTTCTGTTTTGTTTAATAATAAGTCAGTTATTATTAGTAGAAATTGATTAAATATATGCACGGGAAACTCTGAAAATAATCTATATATATTAAGGTCGTTAATTCATGAATCACTGTTTAATACTGAAATGTTTAAGATTGAAAGATCTAAAACTAAACGGAAAAGATTTCTCATGATGATACATATTTATGGCACCTTAGACTTGGTCACATTAACCTTGACCGGATAGATAGACTAATTAAGAACGGATTTTTAAATCAGTTAAAACTTGGTACTTTACCTGTCTGTGAATCCTATCTAGAAGGCAAAATGACCAAGAGACCTTTTACTGGAAAAGGGATAAGAGCCAAAGAAACTCTTAAGCTAATACATTCGGACGTTTGCGGACCGATGAATGTAAAAGCCCGAGGTGGTTTTGAATACTTCGTCACTTTCATTGATGATTATTCCAGATATGGGTATGTTTACCTAATACAGCACAAGTCAGATACATTTGAAAAGTTCAAAGAGTATCATGCTGAGGTTGAGAACCAGTTAGGTAAAAGCATCAAAATTCTACGATCAGATCGTGGAGGAGAATACATTGATAGACATTTCGAGGAATTCTTAGTTGAGCATGGAATTATTTCATAACTCACAGCACCTGGAACACCACAACAAAATGGTGTTGCAGAAAGAGAAATCGAACCCTACTAGACATGATAAGATCAATGTTTAGTTATAGCACTCTACCTAGTTCATTCTGGGGGTATACATTGCAAACTGCAATGTATATCCTGAATGTAGTTCCTTCTAAGTTTGTTTCTAAGACTCCCTTAGAGTTGTGGAATGGTCGTAAAGCTAGTTTGCGATATTTTCGCATATAGGGATGTCTGGTACATGTGCTAAAAATAAGACTACTAAGTTGGAACCACGTTCATAGCTGTGCCTATTTGTAGGCTACCCTAAGGAAACTAGGGGTGGATTCTTTTATAGTCCAGAAGATAATAAAGTATTTTGTCGACAAATGCTACATTTCTTGAGGAGGACTATATGAGAGAGTTCAAACCTCGAAGTAAAATGTTACTTGAGGAGTCACTTGCTGGTACGACTATTACACCATTGTCAAATGTTGACAAAGACATAACACCTTCTACATCTGAAATTCAGATGCAAGTTTATCAGGATACCATACCACCTAGACGTAGTGGGAGGGTTGTAAGACAACCCGAACGCTATCTAGGAAATGATGAGGTCCAAGTTATTTGATATACGCACGTAATGCCTAGAATAATTGGATTAAAGCTGATGAGAAAGCCCATAGCTATTTGATAGCATCCAGTCTGAGGTTCTGTTGCACAGCATGAGCCTATGGCGACAACATCAATGATTATGCAGTCATTACAGAACATGTGGGCAACCTTCAGACCGACAACAACATGAGGCAATTGCCTCTGTATTGATGACGGCGTAAACCACAACGTATAACGCAAGCGCACGTATCGTTCAAGTAGTATAAAAATATCGATCCCACGAGGACTTAATATCTAATCTATTAATTTTATGAGGTCAAATGATTACTAGTATCTAACAGGTTGTTTGATTGATTTGAAATGGTGACGATTCTAAATTTAAAAACAAGTAAATAACATTGTTCGAAAGTAGATTTTAAGAAAATTTAATATTAAAAACTATCTAGGGTTGTGATTTCTTCCAATATCATTTTAAAGATGAAGTGGTTATCTTAAAGTTGGGTAATATATTGATTTATTAACCTGGAACACTAAATTATGTGTAAGCCTCTGTCGATGGTCAGACACAAATACCCAGTTTAACCCAATTGAACCATATGTCTATGTCAACCAAATTATCTGGATTCATTAAGTTTAAGTTCCATTTATGGCTACCCCCGCCCGACAGGTATATTCCTATCCTGTAAGGAAATCTATTAAAGGGTTATCTATCCTCAAGGAAGATCGTGGGCTATTAAGTCTAAGGTCTAAACCTAAAATCCCTATGTCTAGTTCATTTTAGATTTACCAGTTCAATTTTATTAATGGCCAGTTAATAAAAAGCATTAGGATTAAGACTCAATAAATAAACCTTTATATTACCCAAACTATAATTTAACCCCTTATAAACCGTGATATTGGATTTCATCACAACCCCAGATAACTGGCTTAGTTACGACACATATTACAGGTAGTAAAAACTTGAAAATAAAAGACATAAAGTAAAAACGGTAAAGTAAATACTGAAAAGTAAATTACAATAAAATAAAATGCTAAGGTAAAAGGAATTACTTTTACTACTACTAATTTAGATATCTCCCATAATATAATATATAAACTTGTGATAACATTACCAACCAGCCATATAGGCGGTAACCTGATTAAGTCAAATTAAGTCCAACCGACCATTAAGGCGGTAAAAATATTTGTCCATGAACCTGCCATATAGGCGGTAAGAAAGTTTAATTACCAACCGACCAATCTGGCGGTATCCTTGATTAGTCAGTTTAAAACCAGATTAAAATGAATTACCAACCGACCAATATAGCGGTATCCTTTTTAAGTCAATATTTTAAATAGTGAATATATTATATTTAAGGGAGATTAATCTAAATAGCAATAGTAAAAGAATTACCTTTCACCCTAGCTGGGGAAGTTACCTCCTCATTACTGAAAAGTAAAAATGAAAAATTAAAGAAAGAAAAGTACTGTGCGTAAAAGTAAATTGCGGAAAGTAAAAACTTAAAAGTAAAGAAAAGAAAGTGCGAAACTGAAAATTAATTACTGAAAACTAAAAATAAACAAACTAGATACAATCTTCTTATTTATTCATTAAGAATTTCAAAGAAGAAAGTATGAATTTTACAAATGAAATGGCTTGGTATTTATAGGCAAAATTTTGCCACCATCAAATCATCCATCAAATCTCCACCAAATCCATTATTAATTTCTCCACTAATTACTCCACCAAATCCATAATTGCTCCACTAATTGCTTATCTTGTTTGGTGTTGATTTGATAATTTTTATTAATTATTAATTAATTAATATTTTGCTTTGAAAATGATTGATAATGACTTTTAATAATTACACTCCACACACTTCTGGATGGTTCATCAATTTCGGTCATGAACTCATCAGAATTCGAAAATATGTTCTCTTTAAAAGTTGTAGATCTTTGAGTCTTCTTTAAACTGGAACTTGAATCAGCTCAATCCGATATCGGAGTACAAAGTTATGCCCAAAATACGACAGATGCACAAAACTGGAATTTCCAAAACTGCACTTCGTCAAAACGCCCTTTCAAGTTTCCAATCTCTAAAATTAAAATATCAAGTCCAATAATTGCTCTTATTTGACCCATATTTCATCCTAAATGATTTCATTAAGACCCGATATTATTTTATCTGCAAAATAAACTAAAACACATCAAAACGTTCATCAAACCCGAGAAACTAAACAAAATATTAAGTAAAAGGGGCGGTAAATATTGATATATTTTCCGGTCATCAATTGACCACTATATGAAGAAGGCACATTAGTCCGAGACCATGTGTTAAGGATGATGGCTCATCTTAATATGGCTGAAACCCATGGTGCACGTATTAATGTGCAAAGCCAGGTGACAATGATCATGGAAACCCTTCTGAAGAGTTTCTTACAGTTTAAGAGCAACTGTTATATGAACAAGTTGACTTTCACATTGACTGAACTGCTGAATGAGCTCACCAATTACGAGTCTGTTATGAACGGTCCTCGTAGGCCCAATGCTGAGGAAAATATTGCTGAATCTTCTAAATCTGCAAAGAAGAAGAAGAAGAAAGGCAATTGGAAGGCAAAGACAAAATCAATGAAAAAGAAGAACAATAAAAGCTCCAAAGGAACCAATGCCAAAGGAAAATATTTCCATTGTGAACAACAAGTGCATTGGAAAATGAATTGTCCAAAATACCTTGCAGAGCTTAAAGAGAAGAAGAATACAGGTAAATATGATTTACTTGTCATTAAGTCTCTTTTGGTGGAGGATGATAAATCCATATGCATTGTTGATTATGGTGCCACTAACCATGTTTGTTGTTCTTTGCAGCTACTTGACTCATGGAGAGACCTTACTGAAGGTAGCTTTACCATGAGAGTTGGGACAGGGGATGCTGTTTCAGCAAGAGCAGTGGGAGTTTCAAATTTGAATTTAATAAAAGTTATTTATGTTTGAATGGTGTGCTATATATTCCTGGTTTTCGCATGAATTTGATTTCTGTAAAAAAACTTATGGAATGTGGTTTTTCTGTTTTGTTTAATAATAAGTCTGTTATTATTAGTAGAAATTGATTAAATATATGCACGGGAAACTCTGAAAATAATCTATATATATTAAGGTCGTTAATTCATGAATCACTGCTTAATACTGAAATGTTTAAGATTGAAAGATCTAAAACTAAACGGAAAAAGATTTCTCATGATGATACCTATTTATGGCACCTTAGACTTGGTCACATTAACCTTGACCGGATAGATAGACTAATTAAGAACGGATTTTTAAATCAGTTAAAACTTGGTACTTTACCTGTCTGTGAATCATATCTAGAAGGCAAAATGACCAAGAGACCTTTTACTGGAAAAGGGATAAGAGCCAAAGAAACTCTTAAGCTAATACATTCGGACGTTTGCGGACCGATGAATGTAAAAGCCCGAGGTGGTTTTGAATACTTCGTCACTTTCATTGATGATTATTCCAGATATGGGTATGTTTACCTAATACAGCACAAGTCAGATACATTTGAAAAGTTCAAAGAGTATCATGCTGAGGTTGAGAACCAGTTAGGTAAAAGCATCAAAATTCTACGATCAGATCGTGGAGGAGAATACATTGATAGACATTTCGAGGAATTCTTAGTTGAGCATGGAATTATTTCATAACTCACAGCACCTGGAACACCACAACAAAATGGTGTTGCAGAAAGGAGAAATCGAACCCTACTAGACATGATAAGATCAATGTTTAGTTATAACACTCTACCTAGTTCATTCTGGGGGTATACATTGCAAACTGCAATGTATATCCTGAATGTAGTTCCTTCTAAGTTTGTTTCTAAGACTCCCTTAGAGTTGTGGAATGGTCGTAAAGCTAGTTTGCGATATTTTCGCATATAGGGATGTCTGGTACATGTGCTAAAAAATAAGACTACTAAGTTGGAACCACGTTCATAGCTGTGCCTATTTGTAGGCTACCCTAAGGAAACTAGGGGTGGATTCTTTTATAGTCCAGAAGATAATAAAGTATTTATGTCGACAAATGCTACATTTCTTGAGGAGGACTATATGAGAGAGTTCAAACCTCGAAGTAAAATGTTACTTGAGGAGTCACTTGCTGGTACGACTATTACACCATTGTCAAATGTTGACAAAGACATAACACCTTATACATCTGAAATTCAGATGCAAGTTTATCAGGATACCATACCACCTAGACGTAGTGGGAGGGTTGTAAGACAACCCGAACGCTATCTAGGAAATGATGAGGTCCAAGTTATTTGATATACGCACGTAATGCCTATAATAATTGGATTAAAGCTGATGAGAAAGCCCATAGCTATTTGATAGCATCCATGTCTGAGGTTCTTGTTGCACAGCATGAGCCTATGGCGACAACATCAATGATTATGCAGTCATTACAGAACATGTTTGGGCAACCTTCAGACCGGCAACAACATGAGGCAATTGCCTCTGTATTGATGACCGGCGTAAACACACACGTATAACGCAAGCGCACGTATCGTTCAAGTAGTATAAAAATATCGATCCCACGAGGACTTAATATCTAATCTATTAATTTTATGAGGTCAAATGATTACTAGTATCTAACAGGTTGTTTGATTGATTTGAAATGGTGACGATTCTAAATTTAAAAACAAGTAAATAACATTGTTCGAAAGTAGATTTTAAGAAAATTTAATATTAAAAACTATCTAGGGTTGTGATCTTCTTCCAATATCATTTTAAAGATGAAGTGGTTATCTTAAAGTTGGGTAATATATTGATTTATTAACCTGGAACACTAAATTATGTGTAAGCCTCTGTCGATGGTCAGACACAAATACCCAGTTTAACCCAATTGAACCATATGTCTATGTCAACCAAATTATCTGGATTCATTAAGTTTAAGTTCCATTTATGGCTACCCCCGCCCGACAGGTATATTCCTATCCTGTAAGGAAATCTATTAAAGGGTTATCTATCCTCAAGGAAGATCGTGGGCTATTAAGTCTAAGGTCTTAAACCTAAAATCCCTATGTCTAGTTCATTTTAGATTTACCAGTTCAATTTTATTAATGGCCAGTTAATAAAAAGCATTAGGACATGATAAGATCAATGTTTAGTTATAGCACTCTACCTAGTTCATTCTGGGGGTATACATTGCAAACTGCAATGTATATCCTGAATGTAGTTCCTTCTAAGTTTGTTTCTAAGACTCCCTTAGAGTTGTGGAATGGTCGTAAAGCTAGTTTGCGATATTTTCGCATATAGGGATGTCTGGTACATGTGCTAAAAAATAAGACTACTAAGTTGGAACCACGTTCATAGGTGTGTCTATTTGTAGGCTATCCTAAGGAAACTAGGGGTGGATTCTTTTATAGTCCAGAAGATAATAAAGTATTTATGTCGACAAATGCTACATTTCTTGAGGAGGACTATATGAGAGAGTTCAAACCTCGAAGTAAAATGTTACTTGAGGAGTCACTTGCTGGTACGACTAGTACACCATTGTCAAATGTTGACAAAGACATAACACCTTCTACATCTGAAATTCAGATGCAAGTTTATCAGGATACCATACCACCTAGACGTAGTGGGATGGTTGTAAGACAACCCGAACGCTATCTAGGAAATGATGAGGTCCAAGTTATTGCATCTTGTGATGGTATAGATGATCTATTGACCTATCATAGTGCAATGGAAGATACTGATAAAGAGGAATGGCTCAAAGCCATGAACCTCAAAATGCAGTCTATGTACTCTAACTCAGTCTGGGAACTTATAGACCAACCTAATGGAGTAAAACCCATAGGTTGCAAGTGGATCTACAAGAGAAAAAGAGGAATAGATAGGAAAGTACAGACTTTCAAGGCTAGGCTAGTGGCAAAGGGTTATACCCAAAAAGAGGGAGTTGACTATGAAGAAACTTTCTCGCCAGTAGCCATGCTTAAATCCATCAGGATTCTTCTTTCCATTGTCGCATATTACGACTATGAGATTTGGCAAATGGATGTCAAGACTGAATTCTCGAATGGTAATCTTGATGAGAGTATCTATATGGTACAACTAGAGGGGTTCATTACCCAAGGTCAATAGTAAAAAGTTTTCAAGTTGCAAAGGTCCATTTATGGACTTAATCAAGCATCCAGATCTTGGAACATAAGGTTTGATACTACGATCAAGTCTTATAACTTTGAGCAGAACATCGATGAGCCTTGTGTCTACAAGTGTATTATTGATGGGAAGGTGGTTTTCCTTGTGTTATACGTTGATGATATTTTACTCATTGGGAATGATGTAAAGATATTATCGGACGTGAAAATCTGGCTAGCTAACCAATTCCAAATGAAATATTTGGGAAAAGCAAGTTATGTACTTGGGATCTAGATCATTCGGGATCGCAAGAAACAACTGTTAGCAATGTCTCAAGCAACCTATATCGACAAGATTCTTGTGCAATTTGGTATGCAGAATTCCAAGAAAGGTAATTTACCTTTCAGACATGGAATTCATTTGCCTAAGGAACAGTCTCCTAAGACACCTCAAGCAGTTGAGGAGATGAGACATAAACCATATGTGTAGGCATTGCATTTTTGCATGTGAAACCCGATGGGGAGTCTTATTTGGAGACAACTAACTTTTAAGTTACGGAAACCGCGGGAAACGGACATCGGAAGGGAAGAGTCAAGAATTGACTCATTGACGGATTAAGTTCACTATTTTGGCTTCAAGTAACTCGCTTGTTGATCCTTGATCCTTGTTGATCCTTGCCACCTTTTTGATCCTTGTTGTTCCAATGGTTCCTGAAAAGAAAGAAAGAAAATCAGGAGGTCTCATATGGTGCTTGACTTGGAATGGCAGTTCCATTCTGTCAAGCTTCTGGGCGATATCTTTAATTTGTACTCCCCAAAACAATGATGTTTCTCCTGAATGCTCTGGATCTTTATTAAGGTCAGACATTTGCTCCTCCATTTGCTCTGCTTCTAGTTCCACCTTTTCTTCACATATGTATTGTAAAATTCTTGTATTCAGTTTTTCATCTGTCATATGTGAAATACATGCTTCAAAATTGTCAACCTGAGGATGCAAGGATGTTTCTGACATTAGGTTTTCATCCTCTGATACGACTGGAATGGATGGTTCAGATAGATCTTCTTCAAACATCAAGGTAAAGCATGCTCCAAGATCTTCATTTTGAGGATTGAAAGTTTGATCCTCCGTTGTTGGTACAGTTGGTACAAATTGATCAGCTTCATCCTCGTCAGAATCTGAATAATAAAAGTCAAATTGAGACTTTGTCGGTTCGGGCTCCTGAACTGATACCTCTGGTTGTTGATACTGCTCAGCCTCCTCCTCTGTTAAGGTGTCATTGTGGATCTCTGGGTACTCGAAGGCTTCATCAGTGTCATCTAAAAATGCTTCTTCAGGTATGATGTTCTGGTTTTTTGTTAATTGTCTCATTTGATCTGTCATCCTCTGAAGGAATTCTGATTATCTCTGAATTTGTGCATCTAATTGAGCTTCCCGTTCTTCGAGCCAATCTTTGAGCATGTGAATTAACTGGTCTTCCTCTGATGGTTCTGATTGTTGATGGAAATCGAAGGTAGATGGTGGATAAGATGGAAAATGTGATGGTTCTTCGTTCCTTGAATGATTCCAATAATTTTGCCACTCTGAAAGGTATATACATTGATCGCTCTGGTGGTTACCATCACAAATTATACATCTCCCCATTTCGTTCTGATGAGCAAATGTAGTATTGCTTGGTTCTGGCATCCAGTGATAGTCATTGGGCTGTACAACAGGCCTCAGAAAACCGGACTGTTGCTCCCAGATGTGGGGTGTATCTTCTTGTAAAGCACATAATCTCTCAATCTCCCAATAATGTTCCATTTTTTTAATCACCTGAAAACACAATAAAGAAATAAAAATTACAGATAAAGAAAATTAGATACAAGTAAATTAGATAGCTTCAAAATTAATAACTCAAGAAAAATAAGTCCCCGGCAAACGGCGCCAAAAACTAGACCGGCGTAAACACACACGTATAACGCAAGCGCACGTATCGTTCAAGTAGTATAAAAATATCAATCCCACGAGGACTTAATTCCTACTATTGTTATTAATTATTGAATCTATTTATTTACAGATATCTAATTGAGGGATAAGAGAATGATTGCTTGATTGATTTGGTTGATTGTAGTTTTGCAAAATAAATAAATAAATAAAAAGACAAAAGAAAATACTAAGGAAAATAACAAAAGACACAAAGATCTAGGGTTGTGAATCAATCTAATATCTTTTAAAAGATGAAGTGATTATTTTATGTTTGTGTAATAAATCAGTTTACTAACCTGAAATACTAAATTATGCAAAAGCCTCTGTCGATGGTCAGACGCAAATACCCAGTTTAACCCAATTGAACCATATGTCTATGTCAACTAAATTATCTGGATTCATTAAGTTTAAGTTCCAATTATGGCTACCCCCGCCCGACAGGTATATGTCTATCATGTAAGGAAATCTATTAAAGGGTTATCTATCATCAAGGAAGATCGTGGGCTATTAAGTCTAAGGCTGAAACCTAAAATCCCTATGTCTAGTTCATTTTAGATTTACCACATCAATCTTATTGGTGATCAGAAAACAAGAAGCATTAAGCTTAAGACTTAATAAGTAAACCTTTATATTACCTAAACTATAAAATAACCCCTTATAAACCGGTGATATTAGAATTCATCACAACCCCAGATAACTAACACATAACTAGGGCTAGTAAAAACTTAAAAGTAAAAGACATAAAGTAAAAATGCTGAAAAGTAAAAGACATAAAGTAAAAGCTGAAAAGTAAAATAAAATAAAATGCTAAGGTAAAATGAATTACTTTTACTATTTACTATTTTAGATATCTCTCATAAAATAATATATAAGCTTGTGATATATTACCAACCGACCAATCTGGCGGTATCCTTTATTAGTCAGGTTTAACCCAGATTAAAATGAATTACCAACCGACCAATCTGGCGGTATCCTTTTTAAGTCAATATTTTAAATAGTGAATATATTATTTTTAAAGGAGATGAATCTAAATAGTAACAGTAAAAGAATTACCTTTCACCATAGCTGGGGAAGTTACTTCCTCATGGTGAATAGTAAAAACTATAAAAAGTAAAAAAAAAAGTAAATTACTATATTAACAAAACGTAATTAAAATTATTTACAAAACTAAAAACTAAAAAAAACTAAAAACTAAAAGAATTTAGAGAGAGAAACTCTATCTTTATAAAGAATAGAAGAGAGAGAGTGGTACAACTAAAACTAAAATTTGAAGCTCTATTTATAGGCCCTGGTAGGCTTCCAGCGTCGCGACGCTGAGCCCTTTGGCGTCGCTACGCCAGCTTCTGTCGACGTGGCACGCTCTGGTTCGTCGGTTTGCAGATTCTGGATAAGCTGATAAGGTGACACGTGGCGAGGTGGTTGGGCTTCAATATTGTGACACGTGGCGGCTTCTGATTGGTCGATGAGATTCTTATTCCGCCACGTGTCAGATAAGGATTAGATACTCAATGATTGATGCTGACATGGCGCTAACGTGGCGACACATGGGAAAGAGACTGTCGGTAACGTAGGATTGCGACACGTGGCACTTCCTGATTCGCTGATGATGACATGGCGGTGAGGTGGCAGTTTGACTTGGTCAACCTGGTGATGTGGCTGTGACGTGGAGTGACACGTGGCACACGTGGCGATGATGACTGTCGGCACCGTAGGATGCTGACACGTGGCACGGCGCATTTTAGCATATCGGCTGTGATGGTGACACATGCACGACGCACGTTAGCAAAGTCAAACTTTTCTCAGATTCTGCTTTGTGAACCCGGCGCACGTTAGTACTGTTCGGCGCACGTTAGGCGTCGCGACGCTGAAGGAATTGGCGTCGCGACGCGGAAAATTACCAAAATGCCCTTTTCGTCCAATTTTCACGTTTTGGCCCAAATCACCTCCAGAGTGTCCTGAAACTTTATTTATCTGCAAAATAACACAAAACACATCAAAATATTCATAATACTCAAGAAACTATACAAAATATAAGGTTAAATGAGTGGAAATAGTGATAGATTTACCACTCATCAGCTGTTGAGATACATGATCCCGACTCCAACAAAACATTCAGGTTAAAAACAAGCGTGTGTCAATCACTATTGGGGAGAATCATTTGAGCGACAAAAAGAAGTGTCACACTTTCAGATCCAGCCTAACGTTCGAGAGGTCACGTCTAGCTGACGACATTAAACTTAGCGCTAGCAGGGAGGCAACCCATGCAATTTGTGTATATATTCTGATTGATGTGATTTAATTTGGTGTGTTTAGTTTTTACAGATTAAGACATTTCAGGATGGAAGAAGTTCTCGCAATTCTTCACAAGCAATTTCCTTCTCTCCCTCAAAACTCTCTGATGAAAGTCTATAAAGCTCGCTTGGAACGGATGAGATTACTAACGATCCATGGTGTTCCTAATTATATTCGTTGAGTAATTGAAGCACAGGTCCGATTGGCAGATGAGTCTTCTGACTCTTTTATTTCAAATCTGCCTGGTTTTGGAAGAAGCACATATGCAAAGAAACGTAGAGCTAAGCAAATGGGTGTTTGTTACAAATGTGCACGCTGGAATTGCAATACTCGTTGTCGTTCTTTAGGAATGGTGTCTGATAATCGCGAAGACAAAATTAAATTCATTAAAGATGGCTTGAGTAAGGAGTCTGTAGATAATATATCTTCGACTCTTGAGACGCATCCCAGTGGATATGTTCATATAGCCATTCGCAAATTACATACACAATTCCAAAAAGAAAGACAACAGTTAAGTCTTGGGAATCTGACTTAAAAAGACACTGTTTGCCAATTTATAAGAAAATTGGATGGGAAGTTTTTCCCTGACGCATAGACGTCAATCAAGCCGCTACTTTTCTTGTACATATTATATCTCTTTGTCTTTTCCTAATAATTGTGATTTGTTTTGTTGTTTTCTTTTACTTTCTCCGACAAGATCCAGACCTTTTTGACTATCACGATTTATTTTACTGTTAACTAATAATTGTCATTTGGCAGGTACTAGTGCTATTATTTTAATCACCCTTTTCAGGTATTATAAATTCAACTCATCATTGCACTTTTGAAGACATCCAGAGTAAAACATGGAAGCCACTTCAAGAAGACGAGTTGAAAACATCTGTGTGTTTTGCGGTACTAGTGTGGGTGTTAAGCCACAATACATAGAGACAGCACATAAATTAGGTCGAGTCTTAGCTGCAAGGAATATGCACTTAGTATATGGCGGAGGCAATCTTGGACTTATGGGATCATTTCAAAAGCTATACATGAGGGAGGCAGTCACATTTTGGGAATCATCCTAAAACCTTTGGCAGAGGCGAATCTTATTGGATCATCAAACATAGAGGAACTTATTATGCCAGGTATGTCCGAGCAACTAGTGGAAATGATTAATCGTGCTGATGCATTTATTGCTTTGCCAGGTGGCTTGGGTACATTGGAGGAAATTTTTACAGTGTTATCTTGGGCGAACCTGAACATACACCAGAAACCGCTTGGACTGTACAACGTTGGAGGATTTTATGATTTTCTTTGTGTGTTTCTTGATGATTCCCGGAGAAATGGGTTTGTGTCAAAACCTTTAAAAGAACTCATTTTCACTGCCAGAACTGCTCTGGATCTAATTGACCAAATCTTAGCCTATGAACCACAAATTGACCCTATCCTTTCAAAGATAAATTGGTCCGAGGACGATCGTGGTAAGAGGCGTCGGATTAATCTGGATCTTAACCTTTAACTTTTCGTGTAGAGTTTCAGTTAACCAGGTACTATCTTCTAAACTCTTCTTCTACTGTTTAAGACATTGGGGACAATGTCTCATTTAGGTTTGGGGGAGGAAATTAGTTGATTAGTATCTTGTTTTTAGTTGTGTGTTGTTTTTATTTTTAGGCCAAATTTTTTCGAAAAATACAAAAAAAAATTTCAAAAATTACAAAAATATTTTGCGTTTTTGTTTTTATTTTAACTAAAAAGGTGAAATTGGTAAGAGATAGCTGAGTAAGGAATTTCCACTCCGGAGACGTATCTCAAACCTATTTCGGAACAAGTTAATTTTTGTTAATTTCATTTTAAATTATTTAATTTGTGAATTCTCCATAATACTGACTAAAAGATCTTCATATGCTCAGTTGGCAGGTATTATCAACATGCATGGTAACATACGGACATGAGTTATAATTGAAAAGTTTGTAATATTTAGTGCTCTAGTTTAATTGGAGAAAGCATCTCAAAAAGTGATGGAGTAAAAAAAAAAAATGTATGAGGTCCGAGTTATTAAGTCTGTAAGGGTGTTTTAACACCTAGTGCCCTAAAGCCAACTGGTTTAGGAGTCACAGGCCCAAAGCTCGCTACATGGATCAAGGATGTTGCAAAAATATATATATCTGAAGTCTTAGTAATTAAGTCCGTAGGGGTGTCTTAACACCTAGTGCCCTAAAGCCAACTGGTTTGGGAGCCACCGATCCAACACTCGCTACATAGATGGAAGATATTGTATATAAAAAAATCAAAAATCAAAAGAAAAAATTAGAAAAATTAGAAAAATTATTCCATTGCTGCAAAAAGGTGTGAATTTTGATAAAACTTTAGGACAAAAATATTACTCTCTTATCAACTGCACTTGTGACTGTTGTGGGCAAAAATGAGTTGATTAATATTTTGTCGGCTGTGCATATGGAGAATGGTAAATATAATCAGAGAATTTACTTATTCAGTAATTTAGAAAGAAAGAAAACAACTAGTAACTTAGAGTAGAAGTTTCACCTGATTTGTCACTAACTTCTTTATTCTCTTTTCTCTTGTCCTTTTGCTTTTGTGTGCATTAGTTTTATTATCTTTTTACTTTTGTAAAACATTTGTGGGTATCATTGTTGTAAGCCCTCACGAGAATATAACTCGTCCACTAGGGACACATAGGGGTTTAAAGTCTTGTTGCATATGCTAAATGCAACCGTGATCCCTACGAAAGTGGCTTAGTTTAATTTTAATTGTTTCTTGTATTTTATTTTGTTGTTTTGCTCGAGGACTAGCAAAATGTTAGGTTTGGGGGTGTGATGAGCGGAAAATATATCAATATTTACCGCTCATTTTGTTTAGTTTCTCGGGTTTGATGAACGTTTTGATGTGTTTTAGTTTATTTTGCAGATAAAATAATATTAGGACACAATGAAATCATTTAGGACGAAATGTGGTCAAATAATGGCAAAAATTGGACTTGACATATTAATTTTGGAGATTGGAAACTTGAAAGGGCGTTTTAACGAAGTGCAGTTTTGGAAATTCCAATTTTGCGTATCTGTCGTATTTTGGGCATAACGTTTTACTCCGATATCAGATTGAGCTAATTCAAGTTACAGATTAAAGAAGACTCAAAGATCTACAACTTTGAAAGATAAAATAATTTCGAATTCTGAATATTTCATACCCGAAATTGATGAACCATCCAGAAATGTGTTGTGTGTAATTATTTAAGTCATTTTCAATCATTTTCAAAGAAAAAAAAAATAATAAAAATTATCAAATCACCACCAAACATGATAAGAAATTAGTGTAGCAATTAATAATGGATTTGGTGGAGCAATTAGTGGAGCAATTAATAATGGATTTGGTGGATGATTTGATGGAGGTAAAATTTTGCCTATAAATACCAAGCCATTTCATTTGTAAATTCATACTTTCTTCTAAGGAATTCCTTAAGAATACTAAGAAGATTGTATCTTGTTTATTTATTTACAGCTTTCAGTAATTAATTTCCGCTTTCACACTTTCTTTTCTTTACTTTTCAGTTTTTACTTTCCGCAATTTACTTTTTCGCACAGTACTTTTCTTTCTTTAATTTTCAGTTTTTTACTTTTCAATAATGAGGAGGTAACTCCCCTATGCTGGGTAAAAGGAAAACTTTTATTACTAATATTGAGATTAATTTCCCTTAATTATAATATATAAACTAGTTAAAACCTGACTTAACGAGGATACCGCCATATTGGTCGGTTGGTAATTATTTAAATTGGTTTTAACCTGACTAAATTGGATACCGTCTGATTGGTCGGTTGGTAATTAATTATTAATTTAACTTAATCTGGATACCGCCTATATGGCTGGTTGGTAATTATCATGCAAAGTTAATATATTATAATAAGGGAGATATCTAAAATAGAAGTAATAAAAGTGGATCCTTTTACCTCAGCATTTTCTTTTATTGTACTTTTACTTTATTTACTTTTTAGCAATTTACTTTCAGTATTTACTTTTCACCAATTTACTTTCACCAATTTACTTCAGCATTTACTTTTCAGTAATTTACTTTCAGCATTTACTTTTCAGCATTTAATTTTCAGTATTTAATTTCAGCATTTACTTTCCGTCATTTACTTTTTAGCAATTTACTTTTCAGCATTTTACTTTATGTCTTTTATTTTATTTAAGTTTTTACTAGCCCTAGTTATCTGTCGTAACTAAGTTAGTTATCTGGGGTTGTGATGAATTCTAATATCACCGGTTTATAAGGGGTTATTTTATAGTTTGGGTAATTTAAAGGTTTACTTATTAAGTCTTAAGCTTAATGCGTCTTGTTAATTGGCCACTAATAAGATTGATCTGGTAAATCTAAAATAAACTTGACAAAGGAATTTTAGGTTTCAGCCTTAGACTTAATACCCACGATCTTCTTTGAGGATAGATAACCCTTTAATAGATTTCCTTACAGGATAGACATATACCTGTCGGGCGGGGGTAGCCATAATTGGAACTTAAACTTAATGAATCCAGGTAATTTTGTTGACATAGACAAATGGTTCAATTGGGTTATACTGGGTATTTGCGTCTGACCATCGACAGAGGCTTTCGCATAATTTAGTGTTCCAGGTTAGTAAACCGATAAATTACACAAAAATGAAATAACCACTTCATCGTTAAACTGATATTGGAAGATTTACAACCCTAGATAGTTTCCTAATATTGAATTTTCTTAAACCTACTTTCGGGCAAATTTTATTTACTTATTTTTAAATTCAAAATCATCACCATTTCAAATCAATCAATCAACCTGTTAGATACTAGTAATCATTTGACCTCATAAAATTAATAGATTGGTTATTAAGTCCTCGTGGGATCGATACTTTTTATACTACTTGAATGATACGTGAGCTTGCGTTATACGCTTGTGATTATGCACCAGTCAGTAATCTAAATAGTCCATAGAGAGCAAACAAAGAGGGTATTTTGTTTGTGGTATATCTATAGTTGCGGTCCATTCTATACTTGTATGACGACCTTGATCTGGGATCGATCAAGTAGTGACATAGGAATGGAGGCACCTTGTATGATAAGATCTTATAAGACTGGACTCAGATAAATACAAATTTGTTTTGATATCCGTTAACCAAAGAAATTCATTTTATCTAATAGATGGTCATATATGGATTCGATCTTAATCCTGAGTGTATTACGAATTCCTGCATGACAGGCTATGTCCTTTGATTTACTATGGTGAGGTTGGTGTTGCATTCCCGGCCAATAACTACGTATTTTTGGGATATGGTTTGGTATGTGGTTGGGAACGTTTTACATAGATATGAAATTCACTCCTTCTTACGAGAAGCAGAAGAATATCTCTTTTAAGAGTTGATTCGGGACTTGAATAATTTGAGCGCTCAACTTTTCTATTACGAATAGAAAGTATTTTATATTCATAATTGTTATGAATTAATTGTTCTTTATAGAATCAATGGTGCTTAAGAGACAAAATATTTAGAGGGGTTTAACGGATTTATGACCCGGCTCTATTTATGAGATATTCGTGAAGGGCTATATCCATATCTAATGACTATATCGATAGACACCGAAAATGTTCGGTTTATTTAATCCATCTACGGTAACAGGAGTTCAACTTCGAGTTTTTAGTGGAATAACACGGAGTTAATAATTCATAAAATTTGATTAAAGAGTTTAATTAATATTTCGGAATTATTGGACCTCGGAATCGTAGGTCCATTTGGTCCTCGTGCTAGCTCGATTAACTGTAGCAAACCTAATATAATTAGATTGTCTAATTATATGCTCACATTATATTTATTTATATATTATTAATAAGATTAATAATATTTATTGTCACAAATGAAAACTATGTTAAATTAGTTTAACTTAATGTTTTCTAGAATTCTTTGATTATGAGATAATCAAGTCTTGATTATGAGATATTCAAGTTAGTAATAATTATGAGATAATTACTACAACATAATTGAAGGTAATAAATCATTATTAATATATTGATTTTTATTTACCATTGGAGACAAAGCCATATGGCTTACCATGTCATCCAAGCAATTACGTCTATTAGGTGGCTTGGATACACCTAATAGTTTTGTCATTAGCTAATGCATTTTATGCTTTGGTATGGCCTCCACATTTATGTGTTTTCATTGAAAGAAAGCATTGAATGCTTAATGACAAAGTCATTGTCCTTAGCTTAACATTTCTTATGCTTTGGTATGGCATTCACATTTTTGTGTTGGCCATTACAAGAAAGCATTAGATGCTTAATGACAAGGTTAGTTGGCTTGTATAAGAGAATATAATCTCTACCATTTCTCTCACTTCCTAAGGTTAACACTTTGCATTAATTCACATAACTGTGTGTGAGAAAAGATTTGAGAGAAAATAGAGAGAGTTCTAGCATTCACAAGTGTTGTGAAATTCCTAAAGCCAAACACCATTGTGACATCTTAAATCTCTAAATAGTTTAGAGGTTTAATCTTTGTGAGTGAAGCCCACACTTCAGTTTGTTGATTTCGAGTCATAGTTCGGAAGATCGAGTGGTTGATCCAAGTGTTGGACACCAAAGGATTGATCTTGGCTACTACAACAAAGGGAGAAGGCAAAGAAAATTTTGAAGATCCATACCGGACCCGGTGCCACCACAAGCAACTTTCGCCGCGCTAAGGAAAGTCGTTTCCTTCACTCGTTGAGCACTTAGGCAACGTGATATGAATAATATGGATTATTCATAATACTTCATCGGATTAAATGAGTTAATTCAGATTGTTTAATCGGTTAAACGATAACACATACATTAGGGGATTTTGTCCGATAATAATTATTGTGTATTTGTATTTAATACATAATACCATTAGATACACATTAATTATTCGTCAAATGAGATTTTGACATATGCCATTAATATATGTATTTGTTATTTATTGTAAATAAAAATACATATATAATAATAATTATATTAATTAATTATTTTGAATATTTAATTGTTAAATATTTAAATTAATAATTAATAAACTTTTTTCATAAATATTATGAAATTTGTCCAATTATTATTTGAACACATGACATGAATTTATTAAGCTAAATGTGTGTCAATTTGATTGGCCACGAAAATGCTTAATATTAATTGAATTAGATTAAATTGTCAAAAATGACAATTATGGCCCCTAAAAATCGGTTTTGCTTCTTTAAAAAGGGAAAATTATTTTCTTTCTCATTCCATTATCTCCATGACCGAGAGTCATAAGAAAAAATTGGTTTCAAATATTTTTGATGATTCCATGAGGAAATAAAGCAAAAATTCAAGAAAAAAGCTTGGAAATCAAGAGATTAAAAGGTAATCTTCTATAACTCAAGCTTTGAAATTAGTTTCATGTTTTCTTGAATTCTTATAATAGTTCTAGGGTTCCTTTAAATCTGAAAATTTTGGGCTTTTGGTTGTGGATGATGAATGGAAGCTAATGAAGCATGTTTGAATTATTTTAGATGGCAATTAGTGTAATTAGTGTCCAATTTTATCATTGATGATTTGTTATCATTCTAGAGTGTTATGACCACTCTTGTAATGCCTAGAATTGTTCTTGGGTGATTCATATGTGATGACTTTAATTGGTGTTGAGATTAATTTGATTAATGTTGAAAATTGGATTTAAAGCATGAAAATTGATAATTTTGTGTTCTGGATCAGATCTGGAAAAATAGTGAATTTATTGATGAAATTGTTGTCTTATGAATGTATCGGATGTGTTTTGGGAGTTGGAATAATTTCCGGAAAGTGTTTCGTTGTTGAAATAAGCGAAAACGGTGAAAAACGGCGTTACCGGGTGACTTTTGAGCCAACCGGGTTACGGCTGTCCAAACAGTGAGTTCGTCATTGTTCGGGCAGTCCATGAACTGCCCTAACACTATTGGGGCTGACCTGGGCAGTCCCCATAAGTGTTGGGTGGTCGGTTTGGTCCAAAACATGTTTTGTGTCATTTTGTGGAAAAAAGTTTTTTGTAAAAATTTCGAGACGTTTCATGTATATTTATGTCGCTATTTGATATCGAATAAATAGTTTTAGGTGAAATATGAATAAATTATTCATATTAGATATTGAATAATTTATTCGGTAATTTGAAAAAGTTTTAAATTACGATTTCGCCCGAACCGCGCTTCCGCTGCGCCCTACGCCCAAAACCCCAACAAAAATGATATCAGAGCAGGTCTGATGCTTCATCCATTATATTATTCATGCTTGATATTTGATATTTAATCCAATTTTAATATTTGTACATGCATGTAATCTATATATGTTTCTTGACTTTTCAATTCCACGCTAAAAGGAAACGTAACAGAAATTTAAATTGTTAAATTAAGTTATTTTTTCTATAGGTAGAATTGAATTGTTTAGAAAATGATTTAGATTAAAATTCTGCATTTGATATAGAGTATAGCTTCCTGAGGAAAATCCCCACTTTAAAATAAGGCTGTAAAGTGACGTGTATTGGATACATGTTTCTTGGTCCGTATTATCAGTACGGTTGTAGGACACAGAACTTAACGACGATGTTCTAGGCTCGCGGCCTAGTTGGGAGTACAGAATAGCCCGCGGGGGAACTAAACCAGAGAAATAACATGAAGTCGCCACCCGGTGTGAACCAGGAAAATGTGATTTAAGGCCGCACTCACCCCTCGCAAGGGAAGACCTCAACTGTTGGGTTCAGAATGGTCACTTACTTATGTCACTTGTAATGATATGATTTGTGCAATAAACTAACTGAATATACTCAACATGTATGCTCAAAGGTAACTTAGATTTAGTCCGCATTCTTCAAAATATCATATGACTAAGTTCGCATGCTTTAAAAATAAGTCATTATAACGGCAAGCATATAAATCACACACGAGCATGTCGAATCATCAAACACAAAGAACAAATAAATAACTACTCAACAAAACTAACTAAATTTCTAATGCTAAATCAAATAATTAAATCATGCATAAAGAAATAATTAGTCATATTAAAACTAAACAATAATCTAAACTAAATCATGCTAAATAAATAATAATCTACTAACTACAATCATACTCAAATACAAGATTGGATGAAACGAAATACGTGTGTCTCTTAAGTAGTACATTGCGTTGTATCCCCGAGTGCAAACCGTAATACCGTCCATTCGGAATCGCTTACGGAATTTACTTCCGAGTTTCCATCTGATATACCACAAAAGAGAACACGCATTCGTTCATCCGGAACTCACATCAGCATCAATCCATAACAATCATCATGCGAATAAAGTATTAAAATAAATAAAACGAAAGATAATAAATAAAAAGGTGGCCTCAGGTCTAAGCTCTTTTGTCGTCTCTCTCGAAAGCGCGTTACAACACGGCTGTCGGAAGGGTTGATTCTCCGCAACTCCTCCGGTTCACTGGTTCTTCAAACATTTTTCCTTCCTCCTCGCTGTTTCATACTGTTTGTACTGTTGTTTTCACTCAGTTTCGCTACTATTTTCGCTTTGTTTTCTGGTCATTGTTTTAAGAGGTAATTTTAGAGGCCACTATTTTTTGCGTTTTTTTGGAGGGTTTTGGGGCTGCGTTTTTTTGTCACTATTTCGGGGCAGTTTTTGATGTATTATTGATGAGCGGAAAATATATCAATATTTACCGCCCCTTTTACTTAATATTTTGTTTAGTTTCTCGGGTTTGATGAACGTTTTGATGTGTTTTAGTTTATTTTGCAGATAAAATAATATCGGGGTCTTAATGAAATCATTTAGGACGAAATGTGGATCAAATAAGGGCAATTATTGGACTTGATATATTAATTTTGGAGATTGGAAATTTGAAAGGGCGTTTTGACGAAGTGCAGTTTTGGAAATTCCAGTTTGTGCATCTGTCGTATTTTGGGCATAACTTTTTACTCAGATATCGGATTGAGCTGATTCAAGTTCCAGATTAAAGAAGACTCAAAGATCTACAACTTTGAAAGAGAAAATATTTTCGAATTCTGATGATTTCATGACCGAAATTGATGAACCATCCAGAAGTGTGTGGAGTGTAATTATTAAAAGTCATTATCAATCATTTTCAAAGCAAAATATTAATTAATTAATAATTAATAAAAATTATCAAATCAACACCAAACAAGATAAGCAATTAGTGGAGCAATTATGGATTTGGTGGAGTAATTAGTGGAGAAATTAATAATGGATTTGGTGGAGAATTTGATGGATGATTTGATGGTGGCAAAATTTTGCCTATAAATACCAAGCCATTTCATTTGTAAAATTCATACTTTCTTCTTTGAAATTCTTAATGAATAAATAAGAAGATTGTATCTAGTTTGTTTATTTTTAGTTTTCAGTAATTAATTTTCAGTTTCGCACTTTCTTTTCTTTACTTTTCAGTTTTTACTTTCCGCAATTTACTTTTACGCACATACTTTTCTTTCTTTAATTTTAATTTTTCAGTTTTTACTTTTCAGTAATGAGGAGGTATTTCCCCAGCTAGGGTGAAAGGTAATTCTTTTACTGTTACTATTTAGATTAATCTCCCTTAAAAATAATATATTCACTATTTAAAATACTGATTAATAAAGGATACCGCTATATTGGTCGGTTGGCAATTCAATTTAATCTGGTTTAAACCTGACTAATCAAGGATACCGCCAGATTGGTCGGTTGGTAAATTTATTTTGGTACCGCCTTTATGGCTGGATTATGGACAAATATTACCGCCTATATGGCTGGTTGGACTTAATTTGACTTAATCAGGATACCGCCAGATTGGTCGGTTGGTAAAAAATATCACAAGTTTATATATTATTTTATGGGAGATATCTAAATTAGTAGTAGTAAAAGTAATTCCTTTTACCTTAGCATTTTATTTTATTTTACTTTTCAGTTTTACTTTATGTCTTTTACTTTTCAGTATTTTTACTTTATGTCTTTTACTTTTAAGTTGTTACTAGCCCTAGTTATGTGTTAGTTATCTGGGGTTGTGATGAATTTCAATATCACCGGTTTATAAGGGGTTGTTTTATAGTTTGGGTAATTTAAAGGTTTACTTATTAAGTCTTAAGCTTAATGCTTCTTGTTGTCTGATCACCAATAAATTGATGTGGTAAATCTAAAATGAACTAGACATAGGGATTTTAGGTTTCAGCCTTAGACTTAATAGCCCACGATCTTCCTTGAGGATAGATAACCCTTTAATAGATTTCCTTACAGGATAGGAATATACCTGTCGGGCGGGGGTAGCCATAATTGGAACTTACACTTAATGAATCCAGATAATTTGGTTGACATAGACATATGGTTCAATTGGGTTAAACTGGGTATTTGTGTCTGACCATCGACAGAGGCTTTTGCATAATTTAGTGTTCCAGGTTAGTAAACTGATTTATTACACAAACATAAAATAACCACTTCATCTTTTAAATGATATTAGAATGATTCACAACCCTAGATCTTTGTGTCTTTTGTTATTTTCCTTAGTATTTTCTTTTGTGTCTTTTTATTTATTTAATTTTGCAAAACCACTTCAACCAATCAAACAATCATTCTCTTTTCCATCTAATTAGATATTTGTAAATAAATAGATTCAATAATTAATAACAACAGTAGGAATTAAGTCCTCGTGGGATCGATATTTTTATACTACTTGAACGATACGTGCGCTTGCGTTATACGTGTGTGTTTACGCCGGTCAAGTTTTTGGCGCCGTTGCCGGGGACTTATATTTCTTGAGTTGTTAATTTTGAAGCTATCTAATTTACTTGTATCTAATTTTCTTTATCTGTAATTTTTACTTCTTTTATTTTTCAGGTGATTGAAAAATGGAACTTTATTGGGAGATTGAGAGATCACGAGCTTTACTAGAAAATACACCCCAAATTTGGGAGCAACAGTCCGGTTTTCTGAGGCCTGTTGTCCAGCCCAACAATTATCACTGGATGCCAGAACCAAGCAATACCACATTTGCTAAACAAAACGCAATGGGGAGATGTGACATTTGTAATGGTAACCACCCTAGAGATTATTGCAAATACAAATACCATCCAGGGTGGCAGAGCTATCAAGATCCTTCTTGTATGACGAGCCATCACATTTCACAGAACCACATTTTCCATCTTATCCACCATCTACCTATGATCTTCATCAACAACCAGAACCATCAGAGGAAGATCAGTTGCTGAACATGCTCGAAGATATGTTCAAGACAAAAAGAAAAGTTAGATACAATGCTTGAAACAAGCCAGAAACAATTTGAAAGTATTCAGAGACAATCAGAATTCATTCAGAGGATGACAATCAAATGAGACAATTCACAGAAAACCAGAACTACATACCTCAAGAACCAGTTTCAGATGACATAGATGAAGCCTTCGAGTACCAATCATTTCACAATGACACTTCAACAGAGGAGGAGGCTGAGCAGTATCAACAACCAGAGGTATCAGTTCAGGAGCCCGAACCGGCAAAGTCTCAATTTGACTTTTATTATTCAGATTCTGACGAGGATGAAGCTGATCTATTTGTACCAACTGCACCAACAACGGAGGATCAAAAACTTTCAATCCTCAAAATGAAGATCTTGGAGCATGCTTTACCTTGATGTTTGAAGAAGATCTATCTGAACCATCCATTCCAGTCGTATCAGAGGATGAAAACCTAATGTCAGAAACATCTTTGCATCCTCGGTTGACAATTTTGAAGCATGTATTTCACAGATGACAGATGAAGAGATGAATACAAGAATTTTACAATACATCTGTGAAGAGAAGGTGGAGCAAGAAACAGAGCAAATGGAGGAGCAAATGTCTGACCTTAATAAAGATCCAGAGCATTCAGGAGAAACATCGCTGTTTTGGGGAGTACAAATTAAAGATATCAACCAGAAGCTTGACAGAATGGAATTTCCATTCCAAGTCAAGCATCATACGAGACCTCCTGATTTTCTTTCTTTCTTTGCAGGAACCACTGGAACAAAGGAGCAAAAAGGTGGCACGAGCACTGAATGAGACAAAACTCTTTTTGCCACTTTACCGTTGGAAGAGACCCTTCAAAAGCAACGCTCACGGGATTGTCTTTAATCGGACATCCAAAACGACATTGAAACCTCCTTAACAGATGAATTTCAGTCACGTCTGGCTGAAGACGAAAAATTTAGCGCTAGCAGGGAGGCAACCCATGCAATTTGTAATTTTTGTTTTCATATTTTGTGTATACATGTTGTAGACTTTTTAATTTTGTGTGTTATTTTTGTAGGGAAAGGCACAAACGGAGCATTTTAAGACAGAATGAATTGTGTTTGGCAATCAAAGATGAGAAACAATTCATTAGCGATGGCTGAATAAGGAATGAAATCTTGAGACACATCCTAATGAATTTATACTAAGCGAGTGGCGTATTGCGTACACAATTCTGTTGCCTTAATTATTGCTTTGATTCGCTTTTCTATTGTAATTATCTTTATTTTCGTAGACATGATCCAGACTTTTTGACCTTTCACGATCTCTTTTGTTGTTTAGCTAACAATCGTCCTTTGGAAGATATTAGTGCTATTATTACTCACCCTTTTTCAGGTACTATAAATTCAGCCCGTCATTGCACTTTTGAAGGCATCCTGATTTGAAAAAGAAATACATAAAAAAATGGAAGCCACTTCAAGAAGACGAGTTGAAAACATCTGTGTGTTTTGCGGTAGTAGTGTTGGTACTAAGCCACAATACATAGAAGCAGCACAGGAATTGGGTCGAGTCTTAGCTGCAAGGAATATGCACTTAATATATGGCGGAGGAAATCTTGGACTTATGGGGATCGTTTCAAAGGCTGTACAGGAAGGAGGCAGTCATGTTTTGGGAATCATCCCAAAACCCTTGGCAGAGGCAAATCTTATTGGATCATCAAACAAACGGAGAGGAACTGATCGTGCCAGGTATGTCTGAACGACTGGTAGAAATGATTAACCGTGCTGATGCTTTTATTGCTTTGCCAGGTGGCTTGGCACATTGGAGGAAATTTTTATAGTACTATCTTGGGCGAACCTGAACATACACCAGAAACCGCTTGGACTACTCAACGTTGATGGATTTTATGATTTTCTTTGTGTGTTTCTTGATGATGCTCGGAGAAATGGGTTCGTGTCAAAACCTATGAAAGAACTCCTCTTCTGCCAGAACTGCTCCGGATCTAATAGACCAACTCATAGCCTATGAACCAAAGTTGACCCTATCATTTCAAAGATAAATGGTCTGAGGACGATCGTGGTAAGAGCGCGAATAAATCTGGATCTTAACCTTTAATTTCCTGTAGAATTTCAGCTAACCAGGTATTATTTTCTAACTCTCTTCTTTACTGTTTAAGACATTGGGGACAATGTCTCATTTAGGTTTGGGGTGAGGTATTTAATAGTACTTTGTTTGTATTGTGTTTTTATTTTTAGTCCAAAATTTTTCGAAAAATACAAAAAAAATGAAAAATTTTCAAAAAATTACAAAAATATTTTGCATTTTTTGTTTTTATTTTGACTAAAAGGGTGAAATTGGTAAGAGATAGCCGAGTAAGGAGTTTCCACTCCTGAGACGTATCTCAAACCTATTTCGAAACAAGTTAATTTTTGTTTATTTCTTTTGAATTATTTAATTTGTGAATTCTCCATAAAATTGACTAAAATGAATCTTCATATGCTCAGTTGACAGATATTATCAACATATATAGTAACATACGACATGAGCTAAAATTGAAAAGTTTGTAATATTCAGTGCTCTAGTTTAATTGGAAAGCATCTCAAAAAGCAATGGAGTAAAAAAAAAAAAAAAAAAAAAAAAAAAAAAACGTCCGAGATCCGAGTTATTAAGTCTGTAAGGGTGTTTTAACACCTAGTGCCCTAAAACCAACTGGTTTGGGAGTCACTGGCCCAAAGCTCGTTACATGGATCAAAGATGCTGCAAAAATTATATATATCTGAAGTCTGGGTAATTAAGTCCGTAGGGGTGTCTTAACACCTGGTGCCCTAAAGCCAACTGGTTTGGGAGCCACCGACCCAAAGCTCGCTACATAGATGGAAGATATTGTATATAAATAAAAATAGAGAAAAATCAAAGAAAAAAATCAGAAAAATCAGAAAAATTATTCCATTGCTCAAAAAGATGTGAAATCTGATAGAACTTTAGGACAAAAATATTACTCTCTTATCAACTGCACTTATGACTGTTGTGGGCAAAAAATGAGTTGTTTAATATTTTGTTGGCTGTGTATATGAAGAATGGTAAAAATAATCGGAGAATTTACTTATTCGGTAATTTAGAATGAAACAAACACACTAGTAACTTGGAGTAGAAGTTTCACCTGATTAGTCACTAAATTCTTTATTCTCTTTTCGCTTGTCTTTTTGCTTTTGTGTGCATTAGTTTTAATACTTTTTTACTTTTGTAAAATGTTTGTGGGTATCATTGCTGTAAACCCTCACGAGACTACAACTCGTCCACTAGGGACACCTAGGGGTTTAAAGGCTTGTTGCATATGCTAAATGCAACCGTGATCCCTACGAAAGTGGCTTAGTTTAATTTTAATTTTATTTTGTTGTTTTGCTCGAGGACTAGCAAAATGTTAGGTTTGGGGGTGTGATGAGCGGAAAATATATCAATATTTACCGCCCCTTTTACTTAATATTTTGTTTAGTTTCTCGGGTTTGATGAACGTTTTGATATGTTTTAGTTTATTTTGCAGATAAAATAATATCGGGACTCAATGAAATCATTTAGGACGAAATGTGGATCAAATAAGGGCAATTATTGGACTTGATATATTTTTTTGGAGATTGGAAATTTGAAAGGGCGTTTTGACGAAGTGCAGTTTTGGAAATTCCAGTTTTGCGCATCTGTCGTATTTTGGGCATAACTTTTTACTCAGATATCGGATTGAGCTGATTCAAGTTCCAGATTAAAGAAGACTCAAAGATCTACAACTTTGAAAGAGAAAATATTTTCGAATTCTGATGATTTCATGACCGAAATTGATGAACCATCCAGAAGTGTGTGGAGTGTAATTATTAAAAGTCATTATCAATCATTTTCAAAGCAAAATATTAATTAATTAATAATTAATAAAAATTATCAAATCAACACAAACAAGATAAGCAATTAGTGGAGCAATTATGGATTTGGTGGAGTAATTAGTGGAGAAATTAATAATGGATTGGTGGAGAATTTGATGGATGATTTGATGGTGGCAAAATTTTGCCTATAAATACCAAGCCATTTCATTTGTAAAATTCATACTTTCTTCTTTGAAATTCTTAATGAATAAATAAGAAGATTGTATCTAGTTTGTTTATTTTTAGTTTTCAGTAATTAATTTTCAGTTTCGCACTTTCTTTTCTTTACTTTTCAGTTTTTACTTTCCGCAATTTACTTTTACGCACTACTTTTCTTTCTTTAATTTTTCAGTTTTTACTTTTCAGTAATGAGGAGGTAACTTCCCCAGCTAGGGTGAAAGGTAATTCTTTTACTGTTACTATTTAGATTAATCTCCCTTAAAAATATATATTCACTATTTAAAATACTGATTAATAAAGGATACCGCTATATTGGTCGGTTGGCAATTCAATTTAATCTGGTTTAAACCTGACTAATCAAGGATACCGCCAGATTGGTCGGTTGGTAAATTTATTTTGTTACCGCCTTTATGGCTGGATTATGGACAAATATTACCGCCTATATGGCTGGTTGGACTTGGACTTAATTTGACTTAATCAGGATACCGCCAGATTGGTCGGTTGGTAAAATAATATCACAAGTTTATATATTATTTTATGGGAGATATCTAAATTAGTAGTAGTAAAAGTAATTCCTTTTACCTTAGCATTTTATTTTATTTTACTTTTCAGTTTTACTTTATGTCTTTTACTTTTCAGTATTTTTACTTTATGTCTTTTACTTTTAAGTTGTTACTAGCCCTAGTTATGTGTTAGTTATCTGGGGTTGTGATGAATTCTAATATCACCGGTTTATAAGGGGTTGTTTTATAGTTTGGGTAATTTAAAGGTTTACTTATTAAGTCTTAAACTTAATGCTTCTTGTTGTCTGATCACCAATAAGATTGATGTGGTAAATCTAAAATGAACTAGACATAGGGATTTTAGGTCAGCCTTAGACTTAATAGCCCACGATCTTCCTTGAGGATAGATAACCCTTTAATAGATTTCCTTACAGGATAGGAATATACCTGTCGGGCGGGGGTAGCCATAATTGGAACTTAAACTTAATGAATCCAGATAATTTGGTTGACATAGACATATGGTTCAATTGGGTTAAACTGGGTATTTGCGTCTGACCATCGACAGAGGCTTTTGCATAATTTAGTGTTCCAGGTTAGTAAACTGATTTATTACACAAACATAAAATAACCACTTCATCTTTTAAATGATATTAGAATGATTCACGACCCTAGATCTTTGTGTCTTTTGTTATTTTTCCTTAGTATTTTCTTGTCTTTTTATTTATTTATTTTGCAAAACCACTTTCAACCAATCAAACAATCATTCTCTTTTCCATCTAATTAGATATTTGTAAATAAATAGATTCAATAATTAATAACAACATAGGAATTAAGTCCTCGTGGGATCGATATTTTTATACTACTTGAACGATACGTGCGCTTGCGTTATACGTGTGTGTTTACGCCGGTCAATTATCTGGGCTGTTTTAGGCTTTTTTATACGGCAAAAACTGGGGACTGTTTCAGGCAGTTTGTGGAGGGTATATGCGACCAGATAGTTCAGTTTCAAGGGCAGTTTCGTTGGTTTTGTGGGATGTGTTTTGTGGAGGGTTCTCTCGGCCAGTTTAAGGGCCTGTATGTGATTGGGTCTTCTCGGCAGTTAAGGGGTGTGTGTGAGGGGTATATGCGGTATTTAAGGGGCTGTTATGTGATGCGTATATGCGGCAGTTAATGGGCTGTATGTGATGGGTATATGCGGCAGTTAGAGGTTGTATGTGAGGGGTTATATGCGGCAGTGAAGAGGCTTGTGTGTGAGGGAGATTTACGGCAGTGAAGAGGCTTGTGTGTGAGGGAGATTTGCGGCAGTGAAGAGGCTTGTGTGTGAGGAGATTTGCGGCAGTGGAGTTGGGTTTTTGCATTAGGGTCTAGGTTATTTTCTTTATGTTTCAATGGTGAATATGCGTGAATGAGCTAGAGGTTTAATGTGTTGGTGAATGGTTCTTTTTATAGGCAATGGGATAGGGGCTATCCTTGTTTGAGAAGGAAAAGGATTTGTGCATTAATGAGAGATATTTTTAATTAGTATATGATAAGAAAAATCTTTTAATTAGGGAAGTGATTTGATTTAATTTGATTTCTTCTATTTTAGTTAGGATATGATTTATTTTGATTAGGAAAGGGATCCATATGATTTCTTTATTTAGGAAGGGGATTTGGCTTGATTTATGCATGTGTTTAATGTGTGATTTGGTTAATTTGGAAGGCAATGGGAGTGTACCTAGGGTTTGGGCGTGTGGGCTTGGTCCATTGGGTGGGCTTGGTGTGTGGCTTAGTGGTGTGCGGGCTTGGTGTGTGTCTTGCAGGGGTTTGGGCTAGGGTGTGTTTTGAAACAGAGGTCCAACAGCGAACCCGAAGCAAATCCAGTGAATTAAATCCAACAAAATGTAATTCTTGACTCTTCCATTCCGACGTCCGTTTCCCGGGGATTCCACAACTTAAGGAGATAATGTCTCGATACGAGACTCATCATAGGGACTTATATATAAAAATACAGTGCCTACAGTCGCCCCCACTTTGATGGGACTTGTGCAGTGTGTAAGAGTGACAATCCTATCAAAGTTATGCAATTCATTTTTACTTACCTAGCTCGCCAGCTGCCACCTGACTTGCTTGCTGCTTTGAACTGAGTTGATGATGATGCAGTGGGCCCTCGACCTTGGGACGCATCCCAGAACTGCAACTGATGTGTGTGGGCCCTCGACCCTGGGACACATCCTAAAAGTGATGATGTAGTGGATCCTCGACCCTGAGATGTATCCCGGAACTACAACCGACACATGGAGGCTCTCGACCCTAGGACACATCCCAATACCGCTGACAATGTGGGCCTCACCCTCAAACTGATGATGTAGTGGGTCCTCGACCCTGGGACGCATCCCAGAACTATAACTGATGATGCAGTGGGCTCTCGACCCTGGGACGCATCCCAATACCACTGACAATGTGGGCATCACCCTCAAACTGATGATGTAGTGGGTCCTCGACCCTCAGATTGATATTTATGTGGGCCTCGCCCCCAGACTGATACTGATGTGGGCCTCGCCCCCATACTGATACTGATGTGGGCCTCGCCCCCAGACTGATACTGATGTGGGCCTCGCCCCCAGACTGATACTGATGTGGGTCTCACCCCCAGACTGATACTGATGTGGGCCTCACCCCCAGACTGATACTGATGTGGGCCTCGCCCCCAGACTGATATTGATGTGGGCCCCACCCCCAGACTGATATTGATGTGGGCCTCGCCCCCAAACTGATACTGATGTAGGCCTCGCCCCAAAACTGATACTGATGCGGACCTCGCCCCCAAACTGATACTGATGCGGACCTCGCCCCCAAACTGATACTGATGCGGACCTCCCCCCAAACTGATACTGATGTGGGCTTCGCCCCCAAACTGATACTGATGTGATATTGCATATCACATGTTGTATTGCCTCTCATGAGATAATCCTGATAGCTAAACATATTTTCATCCTCAGCGGATGCTTCGTGTCGAAACTAGAGAACCTTCAAAGTACTTAATACACTCAAATCCGATCGTCTACATAGGTTATCTGAACTAGACTCCTAGTGTGTGTGTGCGCCAAGGCTCTTTCGCAGCTTAATCCTTAAGTAAGCCAACTCGATGATTTTCTCTCGGAGATTCGGATCAGTGGGTCTAACCAATCTAGATGTCTTGATCACACTCTGTGATTACTTCCTCGTACTCAACATGCTATGGTTTTCTTCTTTTTTCTCTTGTCTCTTTCTTTTCATTTTTGAACTTTTTTTTTTTTCTTTTTCCCTGTTCTTTCTTTTTATTTCTTTGACACACCTACCCTTTAAGGTAGCATTTCTCCTCATGGTGGTCCCAATACTCGCCCATGGGTAGCTTCACGCTTATCGGTTATAGGCGGTCTATTTTTCTTTTCTTTTCATTACAGAGACTTTTTCTTTGCTTCCAACCATATCATATATCGTAGCATAAGTAAACCAGGGTGGACATCCAGGCAAACGGTTATTCACTGATCCATCATCTTTTCAACTAGTCATCTCGCCAACTACTCAGGCTTCTATTGTTGAGATCCTGTAATCAAGTGCTCGTGAGTCTAGCCGAGATCAATCCATTCAGAATACCAGATGAGAGAACATCTTGCACTTATCATTTCTAAGGTTTCTCCCTACAGCAAACAGTGTCATCACCGGACATATGCTTAACTATCAAAGACTTTTTTTCACTCATTCATTCCATGGAATTCTTCCTTCCGACTGCTGATAATGTGGGCTTCGCCCCCTGAGATTCCTTCCTGAAACTGATACTGGCATGGGCCTCAACCTTGGGACTCATCCCCGAAACAATACTGATATGGGCCTCAACCCTGGGACTCATCCCCAAAACTGACTGATATGGGCCTCAACCTTGAGACTTATCCCCGAAACTAATACTGATTCATTTCTGAAACTGACAGTACTGTTACTGCTTCTGATTGGCTTGTCTTTTCCGCTTTCTCTTATTTCTTCTTAGAAACCTGTGAATACAAAACAAAACAAACACCAAAAAAAAAAAGAATACAAAATACGTTACGTGTATGCATGCATGCATGAATGAGTTTCCTATGCCGTTGGGTCAGGTCTTCTGCCGGTGACTACTCGGTCTTCTCTTCCTCAGGCAAAGTACTGCTTCAATCTGTCCACATTGATCGGCTCGGTGAACTCATTCCCTTCCAGGTCTGACAGTCTCACTGCTCCATTTCCCATTACTTTCTATACAATGTAAGGTCCTTCCCAATTGGGTCTAAACTTTCCTCTCGGGTCTGTTGTCGACGGCTTCTACTGCTTAAGCACCAGATCACCCTTCCTGATCTTGGTAGGATGCACCTTCTTATTGAATGCTCGAGCTAAGCTCTTCTAGTATATCTGCATATGATGCAAGGACTTCATCCTCTTTTCATCCATCAATGCTAACTGTTCAAACCTCTGTGAGGCCCATTCTTGTTCAGGCAATTCTGCTTCTGCTAATACCCGAATGGATTGTATTTCAACTTCCACCGGTAATACAGCTTCCATTTCGTAGACCAAAGAGTAGGGCGTGGCTCATGTTTCCGTTCTTACCGAAGTTATGTACCCCCACAGGGCATATGGTAGCTTATCAGCCCAATCTTTGTAATTCTCTGTCATCTTGGCTAAAGTCCTCTTTATTGTTTTATTGGCTGCCTCGACTGCCCCATTTGCTTGCGACCTGTAAGGTGATGACTTGTGATGGCCTATTCCTTACTTCTGTAACATCGCCTTTGTTTCTCCCTGAAACTGGACTTAATTGTCCGTGACCACGTGGTGTGGCATACCATATCGACAAATGAGATTCCGAGCTATGAACTTTGCCATTTGCTTTGCTTTGCTATAACATTACAGAATGACTCGGCTTCCACCCATTTTGAAAAGTAGTCTACTGCCACTACTATGAAGCGATGTCCATTCGATGCGTTTGGTCGAATCTCTCCGATCATATCAATCCCCCATGCTGAGAAAGGCCACGGCTCTGACAGCCCATGCAACTCTATGTGCGGTAAATGATTCAAGTTACCTTGCGCTTGACAATCATGACAGTGCTTTACCAGCTTCGCGCAGTCAGCTTCCATGGTCGACCAGAAAAAGCCTTTTCTCACTATCTTGCGAGACAGATTCAACCCATTAATATGCGGCCCACATACTCCGGCATGCACTTCCTCCATTGCTTTCTGAGCCTCTTCTTTTCTCAAACACTTCAGCTGAATACCATTTGCATGTCTCTTGTACAGTTCTCCTTTCAAACTTACATACTGAGAAGCCAACTTCTGAATGGCTATTCTATCATTTCTGCTTGCTTCCTTGGGAGTTCCCCATGTTCTAAGTACCACTGGATAACATGATACCAAGGTTTTCCATCGTTGATCTCTATTTCCAAGATTCTCTCTATCTCATAAACAGGTTTACTCGCTGTTGTCAACACCAGTGGTCTCATCACCAATTTCTCCTGATTTTCCCAAGTTTCGGCTAATGTTTCCAATGCGTCTGCCATCTGATTCTCTTCTCGCGGCAAGTGCTGGAACTTACAATCGGGGAGGACCTGTGCCAGACTCCTGAGGTGGAATAAGTACGGCTTCAATCGTTCTTCTTTTAACTCCCATTCTTCTTGCATCTATCGGATTACCAACATTGAGTCTCCATAAACTTCAACATTCTTACTCTCAAGGCTATCAATGCAGTCAACCTGAAGGCACATGCTTCATACTCGGCCATGTTGTTAGTTACTCCAAACGCCAACCTCTTGGCCATAGGCAAGGTTTCTCCCTCATGGGTTACTATTACGATCCAAATCCCGGCTCATTTGCAGTTCACTGCTCCGTCGAAATACATTTTCCACCCCTGGACTGCTATAGCTTGGATTTCTTCATCGGGGAACTCAAACTTGTACCGATCCCCTTCAACGGGTTGCAATGCCAGGAACTCTGCCACGGCTCGCCCTTTGATCACCTTAGAAGTAAGGTACTCGATATCAAACTCTGTCAGCAACAATAACCATCTGCCCAACTTTCCAACTAGCAAAGGCACTGAATGCAGATACTTCAAAGGATTCTCCTTTGCTACCACTTGGATCTTGTAGGATTGGAAGTAATGGCGTAATTTCTTGGATGCCCATACTACTGCTAAACAGATCTTCTCCACTTCCTGATAGCGGGCTTCGTATGGAAGCAACTTTTTACTGAGGTAGTAGACCGCATGCTCTACTCCCGTCTCATCTGCTTGTACCATCATTTCCCTCAGCGCTTCGGGTTCAATAGCCAAATAAAGTACCAATGGTCTACCTTGTCTCGGAGGTTTCAAAACAGGAGGCTTCACCAAATATTCTCTGATTCTGTCAAAGGCTTCATGACACTGCTCATTCCACTTCATTGGCTGGTCTTTTCTCAACAGTTTGAAGATGGGCTCACATACTGATGTCAACTTAGCGATGAACCGGCTGATGTACTGGATTTTCCCAAGGAAGGCTCTGACTTTTTTCTCTATCTTCGGTGCTGGCATCTCAGTAATTGCCTTGATTTTCTCAGGGTCCACTTCTATTCCTGTCATTCCCACTGTGTGGCCTAGCAAATTTCCTGACGTTACGCCGAACACACACTTCTTAGGATTCAGTCGCAGGTTATACTTTTGGACTCGTTCAATGAACTTCTCAAGTGCTTCTATGTGTCCGTCTCTCGTCTCTGATTTCACCATCATGTCATCTACATACACCTCGATTTCTTTATGCATTAAGTCGTGAAATAAAGTAGTAGCCATCCGCTAGTAAGTGGCTCCTGCATTCTTAAGCCCAAACGGCATCACCTTGTAGCAATAAGTACCCCATTCCATGACAAAGGTCATCTTATGCTTGTCTTCTTCAGCAATAAGGACCTGTTTGTATCCCGAGAACCCATCCACGAATGAGTACATGGCCGATAAAGTCGCACTATCAACAAGCACATCTATATGAGGTAAGGGGAAGCCATCTTCCAAGCAAGCCTTATTAAGATCTCTGTAATCCACGCACATTCTGACCTTGCCATCTTTCTTTAGCACATGCACAATGTTTACCAACCACTCGGGATATTTAACTACTTCTAGAAATCCCACATATATTTGCTTCTTAACCCCTTCTCTGACCTTCTCGGCCCACTCAGGTCTCATCCTTCGGAGTTTCTGCTTTATTGGCTTCATATTCAGATAAATCGGTATCGCATGTTGGGCAATACTTATGTCTACCCCAGGTATGTCCTCATAAGACCAGGTGAATACTTTGGCATATTTAACCAACATCCATTCTAAATTCTTCCGCTCTTCGGCGGTAACCTCACTCGCAATTAAGACTTCCTTGGGGCTTTCAGGTGTACCAAGGTTGAATGCATTCGTTTTAGTTGAGTTGATATCAAATATGCTCAAGTCATGCAAGTTAAGAGGAAGAGACTCAAGCAAGTAAGCAAAATGATTGTCTTTATTGCTAGTAAATATGGGAGTACACTCAAATAAATTAGGAAGATAAATGTCTTCATCATCTACAGACACTTCATCCTCCGTAACCGGGTTCTTCTCAGCCTACTTATTCTCCTCGAGAGTTAGGCTCTCCAATTTCATCAGCTCTTCTTCCCATTTCTCTTCTTCCTTCTTCATGACTTCTTCTGTCAGCGGCTTCTCACCCAGCACATCTTGAAAGATCTCAAATCCGGACACCACAATCCCGTTAACTTCTACTGGCTCGGGCTCTCCTTGATACCCCGAAGCCTTTACAAAACATTCCATCAGCTCTAGCCTTTTCTTCTTGATTTTCGGCTTTTTCTCGTCAGACCTGTATCCCAAACCCCTCCGGGTAGTCTGCCCTTTAAAGTTTGGCAATGCTAAAACTTTACCCGGTTTGAACTTCATTTTTTCCATGATCCTAGCCACCTTAGGGTCCACCCACTCCTCAAAAGTTGCTGACACTTGGAACCTCGTGAAAGGTTGTATTTCTAAAGCATCCACAACATTGTCCACCTCAGCTCGGATGGTGACAATCTCTCCTTCATACGGGAACTTAATAACCTGATGCAGAGTGGAGGGCACACCCCCAAGCTTATGAAACCACGTCCTTCCCAACAACAAGGCAAAAGTGGTCGGGATATCCAGTATTGTGAACTCGACCTCGTCCTCAATCGGTCCAACCTTGACTACTGTGGAAAAATTACCCTCAACTCTCTGCTTGCTATCATCATAAGCCTTAATAGTCATATTAGAGGGACTCAGATCCGTCGGCTTCATACCCAGCCTCGCCAAAATCTTCAATGGGCACACATTGATGGATGAGCCATCGTCCACCATCACGCAAGATGTCTTCTTGCCCATCACTTCGGCTCGGATGAATAAAGGCCTATTGTGGTTTCTCCCCTCAGCCGGGAGTTCTTCCTCAGAAAAGGTTATTTGCAGAGCTTCCTTCTGCACTGATCCGAAAAACATTGCGGGATTAGCATCCTTAGGCACTACTATCTTGCTCAAGGCCTCTACCATAGCTCGCGTGAGCTCTCCGAATGCACACAATAACTCCTAGATACTCAATTGTGCTCGGGTCTTCTTCAGTTGCCACAACACTACGTCTCCATCAACATTCTCCGTATTCTCGGCCACCTCTCGGCCTTCTGTCAACACTTCATTCCCCTTTTCTGTAGTATCACTATAAAAACGCCCACTTCGGGTCATCCCCTTCACATTTTCTTCGTCACTACTCGAGAAATCCTCCCAGAAATTCTTCTTCTGTTCCATCCCATCCTCACTGTTGCTGTCCCAAATGCCCAGGCAAAAGGTTTGGTGGTCGAAGGTTCGGAGGACAAGGTCTTCTGGTAGGCCAGAGTTAATCATATAAGTTGGCGGGGGACGGAGTGATAATTTGGTAGTGGGTTTCGATATGTGTTGGGCTGTTCTTTCTCAGGTTCGGGTATTTTATGAGAGTCTATGAGGTCCTGGATTTCGTGTCTAAGGCGGGCACGGTTGTCAGTGTCATGGCCCTTATGTTGGTGGTAGTGACAGTAAAGGCTTAGGTTGTAGTGTGATGGTGGAGGATTGGGGAGTGGTTTAGCTTCTAAGGGTTTAAGGAGTCCCTGCCTTGCCAACTTCTCAAGCACTTTGGACAAAGGCCTTCCCAGGTTAGAAAAATGCCAGTTTCTGACGGTAGCTACCTCAGCCGAAACGGGCTTAGCACCTGATGATCCTCCAACAGTCCTCCAATTCAGACTATAGAACTTTCGGTTCTCTGCTTCCTCTTTCTCGATATTCATGACAGTCTCCCTCAGCTATCGAAAATCTGCAATCATGGAGGTCATTCTCCTCAGTTTGCCATAAATTGAGGGCTTAGTACCCTTGATAATCATCTTTATTTGGTCCTTCTCCGAAGGCCGAGTTTGCATTTTCAGAAGCTGACTTCTCCAGCGATCCACATTCTCCTTAAAGCTCTCATCTGGCTTCTTCTTGGTATTCTCCAAGTCGCGAAGTGACAGGTCGATCTCCAAGTCCGTAACATACTGCTTTAGGAAGGCTTCAGCCAGTTCCCTCCAATCTTCCTTAACCTTTTTCTCAAGGCTGTGATACCACACTACAGGTGCCTCCTCGAGTGACATCACAAACATCTTTTGGACTTGGCACTGTGACAGGCCCACTGAACTCATCACCGAGACATATTGCCGCAGATGGACCCTCGGGTCTCCATTTCCATTAAATTTGGCAATGTCGGGCATTTTAAACTGAGCTGTCAGCTGCTCCTCGAAGGTCATCACCTCATAATCCAACAATTCCTCATGTTTCCCTTTCAGTTTATGGGTAACCGACTCCATCTGATCACGGAGCTTTTGCATCTCGGCCTGAGGCCTGGCTATTCTCCCTGCGGCATATTCAGCCATATCATCATCAAACACAGGGGCATCATCATTCAATCCACTTGGAGGGCCCGCACGCCTCTCATTTTCAGATCCTCCCGCAGCGCGGGGCATAGCAATATTAGACACGACGGCAGTTAGAGCTTGCAGTTGTTTAGTAACTTTGGTGAGATTAGCTTCAATCTAATTCTTACAAGACCCCTCGTTGACTGATTCACTCATGTTTACTGATAGTCTTTTGATTAATCTCCCCTCTTCCCTAACCCAACGAGAATCTATGGTGTCTCTTTAAGATCGTGTGTCAGTGCGTATACGTGTAATGCATGTAATATATAAGCTCATAAAAATTTTATACTAGTTGGCCTATTATCATTTTAAAGTATTCAATCACGCTATTGTGCGGTGCAAACTTGCCCCAGTTGAAAAGGCCCAACAGGTTTACACTTTGCGATAACATGGCTAAATAACTTCAAATGATAAGAGGCCCAAACATAAGATGGACCATCGACATTTTAGAAGCTTTTGGCCCAACTATCAAAGGACACGAACTTCTCCCAGTTTAAATGGCCCAACAAGCTCACATCTTTTGAAAAAAGGTCCAACTGGATCCAAATGACGACGGCCCAAAACATCAACATACAAAATAATTTCTACTAATTCTACGACTAAGGTTCACATGTGGGTTTACGGGAGTGCGGACAAAGGCTCTCGTTGATGAAGGATTGTCCACAACTAGGACTCCCCACTCAAGGGTTCAAGCGACCAAGTGAACGCACCATTTTTATACCTTACGGTACGTGCCAACGAGTTACGATGTGTGACTAACTATCGAATGGATTTTCCATTGTAGATTCCCCAGAGAGAAGTGGAGCGAACTCTCTTAAATACCCAAGTCTCTTAGGCTCTTATCGCCTTGGTGACAGGAATAAACAACGAGTCCTCCAAACTAGTCCGTCAATCCGAGCTACGGTTAATGATTATCTCGGTGCCTTCACAGCTTTTCCTTATATAAATGTAGTGAATGAATGAAGACACCGAACCATCACCTAGCCTTAATAATGCCTTTGATTAAACCCCCTCAACCCACTATAGACACAGTTAACTAAAGCACAAATCACAATCATTACAAGACATTATTTCGGGGCCAATTCTCTATCTCAGTGGAGTCGCCAGACTGTAGGACATAGAAATTGACGACGTTGTTCTAGGCTCGCGGCCTAGTTAGTTGGAGTATGGAATAGCCCGCGGGGGAACTAAATCGGAGAAATAACATGGAGTCGCCACCCGGTGTGAACCGGGAAAATATGATTTAAGGCCGCACTCACCCCTCGCAAGGGAAGACCTCAAACCGTTGGGTTCAGAATGGTCCCTTACTTATGTCACTTGTAATGATATGATTTGTGCAATAAACTAGCCGAATCTACTCAACATGTATGCTCAAAGGTAACTTAGAACTAGTCTGCATTCATCAAATAAATCATACGACTAAGTTCGCATGCTTTAAAAATAAGTCATTATAACGGCAAGCATATAATATCACACAACGAGCATGTCGAATCATCAAACACAAAGAACAAATAAATAACTACTCAACAAAACGTAAACTAAATTCCTAATGCAAAATCAAATTATTAAATCATGCATAAAGAAATAATATAGTCATACTTAAAACTAAACAATATTCTAGACTAAATCATGCTAAAATAAATAATCTACTAACTACATCATGCTCAAATACAAGATTGGATAAATGAAATACGTGTGTCTCTTAAGTAGTATGTGTCGTTGTATCCCGAGTGCAAACCGCAATACCGTCCATTCGGAATCGGCTACGGAATTTACGTCTGAGTTTCCATCCGATATACCACAAAAGAGAACACGCATTACATTCATCCGGAACTCACATCATGCATCAATCCATAACATTCATGCGAAATAAAGTATTAAAATAAATAAAAATGAAAGATAATAAATAAAAAGGTGCCCTCAGGTCTAACCTCTTTTGTCGTCTCTCGAAAGCGCGTTACACGGCCGTCGAAAGGGTTGATGCTCCACAACTCCTTCGGTTCACTGGTTCAACTTTTTTCCTCATTATTTCACTTTTGGGGCTGCTTTTTTCACTCCATTTCGCTGTTATTTTCGCTGTGTTTTCTGGTCACTGTTTTAAGGTAATTTAGGCCACTATTTTTACAGTTTTTGGAGGGTTTGGGGTTGCGGTTTTGTCACTATTTCGGGGCAGTTTTTGATGTATTCTCTGGGCTGTTTTTGGGGCTGTTTATATGGAAAAACTGGGGACTGTTTCAGGCAGTTTGTGGAGGGTATATGCGACCAGAACAATGCAGTTCAGGGAGACAGTTTCGGTGGTTTGTGGGATGTGTTTATGGAGGGTTCTCTCGGCAGTTAAGGGGCTGTATGTGATGGGTCTTCTTGGCAGTTAAGTGGCTGTATGTGAGGGGTATATTTGACAGTTAAGGGGCTGTATGTGATGGGTATATGCGGCAGTAAAGGGGCTGTATGTGATGGGTATATGCGGCAGTGAAGAGGCTTGTGTGTGATGGAGATTTACGACAGTGAAGAGGCTTGTGTGTGAGGGAGATTTGCGGCAGTGAAGAGACTTGTGTGTGAGCGAGATTTACGGCAGTGGAGTTGGGTTTTGGCGTGAGGGTCTAGGTTATTTTCTTTGTGTTTCAATGGTGAATATGCGTGAATGAGCTAGGGGTTTAATGTGTTGGTGAATGGATGGGGGTATCCTTGTTTGAGAATGAAAAAGATTTGTGCATTAATGGGAGATATTTTTAATTAGTATGTGATAAGGAAAAATCTTTTAATTAGGGAAGTGATTTGATTTAATTTGATTTCTTCTATTTTAGTTAGGGATATGATTTATTTTGATTAGGAAATAGATCCATGGGATTTCTTTAATTTAGGAAGGGGATTTGGCTTGATTTATGCATGAGTTTAATGTGTGATTTGGTTAATTTAAAAGGCTATGGCGTGTACCTTAGGGTTTTGGGCGTGTGGGCTTGGTCCATTTGGTGGGCTTGGTGTGTGGCTTAGTGGTGTGTGGGCTTGGTGTGTGTCTTGCAGGGGTTTGGGCTAAGGATGTGTTTTGAAACAGAGGTCCAACAAGCGAACCCGAAGCTAATCCAGCGAATTAAATCCAACAAAATGTCAATTCTTGACTCTTCCCTTTCGACGTCCGTTCCCCGCGGCTTCCACAACTTAAGGAGGTAGTGTCTCCATATGAGACTCATCATAGGGACTTATATGCAAAAATACAGTGCCTACAACGGTTTATGGGTATCTTTCTATAACTGCATCCGAGATCGTGCCAAAGCTGTGAGGGAGTAGGTTATTGGATTTTATCCATGCCAGTTGTATATTGATACTAGACAAATTCAAGTGAAAGTGGAAATCCTGAATTTGCCAAAGCTGTCAGAACTATAGCGATAGCTTGAGTTTGTCATTGACAAGTGAAGCCATGATACGCTTCCTTGTGAACGTGCCAAAGCTGTCATAACGAGAAACGGTCAGGACCAAATCAGGAGTCACTGGTGAGTGATTGACAATGAGTTGTCTACCTAATGAATATACGTAGGTGAGATCGTGCCAAAGTTGTGAGTCAAAATATATTCATGGGATCCTACTCTCACTATGGAATTCAATTTAATTATTGAATTATCGTTGTCCGTTAGGGATTATGGTATTACGTAAAGTAGTGGGAGACATTGCTTGGTTTAAAATCCATAACTAAAGCAGTGTGTAATTTTATAGAATTTACTGCTTTCGTTTTCTTTTTATTCTATATTATTTATAGAATTATACTTCTAATCCGCTGCATGCGTATTACTTGAATAGATTTTCTGACATTACTTATGGTTGCGTAGTTCTAGAATAGGTTCTAGAAAGACTGTAGACTTAGATATTATTAGATTAGTTTTAAACCATCGGGAACTGTTGTTCCGATTTCCTTGTAAATCAATATGGTTAGTGACTTAGTTTCTAAGTCACGATAGGTAATCTAAATAGATATTTGTTTTAGGATATTATTCTAGAAAGAATAGTTTCTTATGCAGTAAGAATTGACTTGAATTAGTTCATGTCTCGAGATTCTTGACTGGCATTAAGAAAAACCATTAGTATTTGTTTATCTTATAATGACGTTTCTTAGCTTTAGTGACTTTTAGAAGTCACGTGTCTGACACAGTTTGCTAGTCAATCATTTGCAATTGTTGTGAATAATTGAATGCAAATTATAAAGCTAAAGAAATGAGATATGTATAGTTGTGTATAGAGAATATCGATTCTCACAATACGATAACTATAGGTATTGGATACCAGATCTCACATCCAGTTATTTAAAATAATGTTTAATAACTGTTTTGATATTTGATATCAGAACTTGTGACTATTGGATAGTTACTTGTTTTGTATAAACAGTTCTTACATATTTTAAGACGACTAGTAGTGTCATTAATGAAAAGATAAACATTAAGAAAAATATTCTGTAAAATAAATAACTTAGGACTGTGCTTTATGATATTTTATCATAAAAGCATTAGATGCTTGTTCTAAAAGATGGTCTGATACGAGTTCACACCACATATCATTATCCATTTAATGAATATTGTATTCAGGATGTGATTAAATCTGATTTAACCAATGATCGTCATTGGACCACAAGATTTGTTAGACTAATACATTGGATGTATGTAGTTTAATGAATTAGAAATTGCCTTATATAGTTTTCTTCGCTTCATAACTCAGTTAATGATTTTTCATGACTTAGTTGAGAGTTTCTAAAAGAACATGTTGAACGTCCTGAATGGTTTGAGAACTTTCAATATGTTTTCTGATGAAACTCGAAGAGAATATTTTGAATGGTTCAAAATATTCTATTTGAAGTGTTGAAAACTATATTTTAAAATTCATCGTGAGTCTTTGAATTGTTCAAAGATGTTTGATATGATCAAGCATGTGAATTTAAAGCAATTAGTTCTAAAGTTATTTAATGAATTTGATTTTTACTCAATATTAAACTTCCATGATTCCATTTTGATGAAATTAATTAGTGGGAGTAATCGAATCTTATATGATTTGATTTGTTGATATTGAGTGTCACCGAATTAGTTTTCAACACTCTTGAAGTTATGCTCCAGTAACATTAACTCATCTCTTTAATTAAGGTTCCATTCGTTCCTACAGTTACATATATGATATGTATAGGTAGAAAATTCGAATCTTGAAAAGTTTGAGATTTGAGACTTTCTTTTGTATAATGGTTATATAATTGAAAGTACTTGTACCTCGGAGGTACGAGTGATAAGTTTATCATTTATTCTATTAATAAAATATTGTATTCTATTTGATAGAATATCTTTTCTACGATCCCGAGTAATAAAATTATTTTATTACTCGGTGTGTAACATCAGATGTTGACCAATTGTAGAAAGGACTTGACTTAGTGAAGTCAAAAGTGAAAATGATAAACTGTAATGGAACTATATAATTAATTAGATGAAAAGACCCTTAGACATCTTCTGTATAAGTCCAATAGGATGTCAAAATCATTTGCGAAGTATTTGATACTTAATGATTCTGTTGTTTTCTTATCGAAGAAAATTATCCTATAACTTATAGTGGAAGCGATATTTGATATCAATTTCGGAAGTTAGCATTGAACCATAGATCTAAGATTGTTCATGGCTTACTGCGACCAAGTTTTTGACTTGATTAGGCTTTTGTTATGAATTGTTCATAAAATGTGCTAATTGTTTGCACATCAAAAGCAAAGTGAGCTTGATAAAGGTTTGACCTTTATAGTATGACTGTGAGAAAGGTTATACTCAGTAGTCTATTTTAGATTCCGAGGAAGCTTGTCTCTAGTCGTACTGATGGAACAATTAAAGATCTGTTGGTTAATGTTGATATTAAACTATGTATTTTGGCTAAAAAATGCAAAGTGGCGTTCTTGAGTGATTTCTTCGAATGAGAGATCCGTTGTGATTCCTTTATTTGAAGAATTCATTCTAGAATGGCCCTAGAGTTTGTATTATGCTAAGATCACAGTTTGATATACTAGCTTATAGAGCCTATTATAGACTCAGGTAAGTTTTCTGAAAATTTGTGTTCTCTAATTTTGATACAGTCAGATTGTCTGATTTTATCAAAGCACAAGAATACATACGTGATAATAGGGTCAGTGGGAGTGTACAAATTTCTTTCTAGTGTTATATATCCTAACGACATTATCATTATTAATGTAATAATGAGATGTTAGTGTAGTAAAACGTTTACTTAAGTCTTCTTTTCTCCGTCCAAGTAGTGAGAGTATTCTTTGATATATTTGATATAAAGTTTTATATATGATATTAAGAGACTTGTGAGATACTTCCATTGGTCGCATATTAGATATGATCTAATAAAAGACACAGTAAGACTATATATATGACAGTTAGTATAATTGTTTGATAGTTAACGTGTCTTATATATATATATAATATTCATTTTTCGTAAAGGATGATTCCTTTGTCGAAATAAAGAATGATTTGAATGTCTAGTCAATCTTATACATCATAGGATGATGGCGTAGTAAATACTATATTATGTGCAATTAAAGATATCAATTTAATCGTAATTATTACGAGTTATTTTGATATGTTGCAGACCATATGATGGATCTTGAAATATGTTCTTTTTGATCTTTGAGATATTAAGAATGAGTTTCTTATTCATGGAGAATTTAGTCTGCAACCATAATATCAGATTAGTTTAGATCCTAATTATGACATTATATGGTCTATGTCATATAAAGTCAGAAAAGATGCAGTGGGAGTGTCACCATTGATTCTACTGAACTACTGGAATCAGTTACAACTTATGAAGTATTGACTTATGAAGTTGCATAGTCACCTCAATGATTAGAAGTGTTGATATTAGTTTTATGCTTGCGGTTATCTTATAGTATTTTGGATTTGATCCATATTTACTTAGATAACTCAGCAATTATAGCACATAATTGATATAGCGTATGAGTCATATTGATGTAGAATTTGGATTCTACAGAATATTAATGGTGCTGGCTAAGGAAAACTATTGAGTTTGTTGGATGGACTCAATTAATTAAAGCAGGCTTACTTGTTGTTGTCTACCTCTTGAGTGCCAGGTGAGCTCTTGAGGGCCAGGGGTATGTGAAACATATTGAGAAATGTATAAGATACCGTGGATTGGCACTAGAGCAAATAGGAGAAATTGTTATGGTTAGTGCTCGGAGTGCCAATCCGGATCGTATTTATGTCCGATTCATTAATACGAACAATTCTATTTTCTATAATATTACTAATTTAATGGTAGCACACTTGTATTTTATACACTTATTCGATCTAATTATGATTAGATATCTGATTATGATTAAATCGAAACTAAATATAGTTTAGTGATCCGTGTATATTAGACAACGACCCTAGGATTCAAAATATAGTGCGTAGTTACAATGTAGTTTGTAATTGACATTGGGAAGCGCACTATAAGATGTATATCCTTAAATAAAGTTCATGGTCAAGATTTATTAACACGGGTCGGTTAGTAAAATCCGCTGAGGCTAGTACATGTCGTATATCGTGACTTGGTCCGATGGTTTATCCCAATGAACCATGAGTCTCGGGAGACTCGTATTGACATGTAGGTGTTTATTTGATAAACACTGAATGACTCACTGAAGATTTCCTAATAGATGGTACACCAACATCAATAGGAATCTTCACGAGTTGAGCGAGCATAGTAGTCATCCGACTTGAGATACCACAGTGGGATATATGAATTATCCTCCACACTTTGATGGAAGTCACGTCACCGATCTATTTAGATCAGACTCACGCCTGTTCGTTGGGTGTTGACTGATGCTCATGATATCCAGTGCGTATCAAGATAGGATCCGTCAGCCCTGTGTACAGGGCATAGGCATCCTCACATGTTTACGATCTAGTAAATCCATGGCCGTGGTATAACTTCGGAAATCAGTTCTGAGTGTTATTTAGAGATCGTAAATTGAAAGTCGACTATATTATACCGAACGGGTTTGACGTTTTTATCTATACCCAAGGTATAATATGGATAGCCTATGATGGATGGATTATACGTATCCAATGACCTCGACTTGCGTAGTTTAGCGAGATTATCCGTGGTCGTCATAATCCATGAGTGGGTGGATTTCGTGACGGATTAACCTAAACTTAGAAAGTCCCACAATATAAAGTGTACTCGTTGAGCACTTGGGCAACGTGATATGAATAATACGGATTATTCATAATACTTCATCGGATTAAATGAGTTAATTCAGATAGTTTAATCGGTTAAATGATAACACCTACATTAGGGGATTTTGTCCGATAATAATTATTGTGTATTTGTATTTGATACATAATACAATTAGATACACATTAATTATTTGTCAAATGAGATTTTTACACATGCCATTAATATATGTTTTTATTATTTATTGTAAATAAAAATACATATATAATAATAATTATATTAATTAATTATTTTAAATATTTAATTATTAAATATTTAAATGATTAATTAATAAACTTTTTTCATAAATGTTATGAAATTTGTCCAATTATTATTTGAACACATGTGTGTCAATTTGATTGGCCACTAAAAGGTTTAATATTAATTTAATTAGATTAAATTATCAAAAATGACAATTATGCCCCCTAAAAGTCGGTTTTGCTTCTTCAAAAATGGATAATTGTTTTCTTTCTCATTCCATTATCTCCCTGGCCGAGAGTTATAAGAAAAAATGGGTTTCAAATATGTTTGAAGATTCCATGAAGAAATAAAGGAAAAATGCAAGAAAAAAGCTTGGAAATCAAGAGATTAAAAGGTAATCTTCTATAACCCAAGCTTAGAAATTAGTTTCATGTTTTCTTGAATTATTATAATAGTTTTAGGGTTCCTTTAAATCTAAAAATTTGGAGCTTTTGGTTGTGGATGATGAATTGGAAGTTATTGAAGCATGTTTGAAGTAGTTTGGATGCAATTAGTGTAATTAGTGTCCAATTTTATCATTTGATGATTTGTTGTCATTCTAGATTGTTATGACCACTCTTGTAATGCCTATAATTATTCATGGGTGATTCATATGTGGTGACTTTAATTGGTGTTGAGATTAATTTGATTAATGTTGAAAATTGGATTTAAAGCATGAAAATTGATAATTTTGTGTTCTGGATCAGATTTGGAAAAACAGTGAATTTTTTGATGAAATTTTTGTCTTATGAATGTATTGGATGTGTTTTGGGAGTTGGAACAATTTCCGGAAAGTGTTTCAAAGTTGAAATAAGTGAAAATGATGAAAAACGGCGTTATCTTGTGACTTTTGAGCCAACCGGGTGACGACTATCCAAACGGTGACTTCGTCACTGTTCGGGCAGCTCATGAACTACCCTAACACTATTGGGGCTGACCTGGGCTGTCCCCATAAGTGTTGGGTGGTTGGTTCGGTAAAAAATGTGTTTTGCATCATTTTATGGAAAAACATTTTTCGTAAAAGTTTCGCGACGTTTCATGTATATTTATATCGCTATTTGATATTGAATAAATATTTTTAGGTAAAATATGAATATATTATTCATATTAGATATTGAATAATTTATTCGGTAATTTGAAAAAGTTTTAAATTACGATTTCACCTGAATCGCGCTTCCGCTGCGCCCATCGCCCGAAACCCCAACATGTTGCTACTTTCTAGGTCTGACACCCTAGATTTTCATGTTTTAATGGGATTTTTTTGCCATTAATCAGATTTTTTTGTTCTAGTCAGACCCCGATAAGTTGTTCTTCTTTGGGTCTGACATTCTGGATTTTCATATTCTAATGGGCTTTTCTATCATACATTAGAGTCTTTTCAGATATTTTTTTCCTCGTCAAACCCTGACAGGTTTTTCCTCTTTGAGTCTGACATGTTGGATTATGCTCTGATGGGCTTTTATGCCATTCCTCAGGAATAGGATTTTTAAGGTCTAAAAGGTTTTTCTAATATACGTCTGAACATTTTATTACTGATATTCTTATTGGCTAACCAGACGATAAAAATGTTTCGTTTAAATTGATAGAATATGGGGAAGTATAGTATTCTTACACATAGTACTTTTTAAGCATATGTTCATTCCATATTCTCGGCACTGTCTTTCAATACAGGAGCTTGTATGTTCCTTTCCTTATGTCCTTATCGATCTCGAATGGGTCTTCCGATTACTCTCCTAGCATCCTCTCTTGCTAGGTCTCCTGGATGTTTCTAAGCCCCCTTATTCCACCTTGAATCTTCTGACTTTCACCATATTTTTGAAGTATGATATGGTCTTTTGTTGGCATGATACCCTTCTAATCTGTGCACACTTTCTAGCCTCTTCTAATAGGTCAAAATTCGTCATTAGTTGTCCATGGTATTCCCTTTCATGTTCCGCAATTAAAGTCCTTAACGTGGGCAACCCAGCCTCTGTTGGTATCATTATTTCTGACCCATACACCATGGAGAATGGTGTTTCCCCATATTTCCTCCTTTCGAGTGGTCTTATACGCCCATAGCACTTTGGGTAACTCCTTCAGCCAACTACCCTTCTTGTCATCCAAGTTACTATTGGGATATATGTCATAAAGATTCATTTAAGTAAACGTAATTATTTGTTATAATATAAGAGATGCATTGTTAATTTATCAATTATTTTGATTTAAGTTGCATATTATAAATTATCTTCTTTATCCTTGATTACTTATGTGCCTTCAGAATTAGTGTATGAGTGTCATACACAAGATTTAAGTCTGAAGTTAGTAATCTAAAATAGTCCATAGAGAGCAAACAAAACGGATAATTTGTTTGTGGTTTATCGATAGCTGCGATCCATTCTATAATTTTATGGCGACCTTGACCCGGGATCGTCCAAGTGGTGACATGAGAATGGAGGCACCTTATATGATGTGATCATATAAGACTATACCCAGATATAAATGAATTTCTTATAAAATCCGTTAAATAAAGAAACTCAATTAAATCTACTGATGGCCATATATGGATTGATCTGAATCCTGAGTGTACTACGAACTCTTGCATGACAGGTTATGTCCTTTGATTTATAAAGGTGAGGTTGGTGTAGTAATCCTGACCAATAACTACGTACTTTGGGGACATGATTTGGTGTGTAGCTGGGGATGTTTTACATAGATATGTAGTTCACTCCTTCTTGCAAGAAGTAGAGGAGTATATTTCTTAAGGGTTGATTCGGTACTTGAACGATTAGAGTGCTCAAGTATTTCTATTACGAATAGAAAGATTAATATTCATAATGGTTATGAATAAATCATTCATTAGAGAATCAATGGTACTTAAGGTAAAAAAAATTATAGGGTATAACGGACATTATGACCCGGCTCTAATTATGAGATACTCATGAAGGGCCCATCTGTATGTAATGATTATATCGATGAACACTGACGTAGTTTGGCTTATATTATTTATCTACAACAACAAAAGTACAGCTTCGGGTTTTTAGTGGAATAACCTAAAGTTAATAATTTAGAATATTTAATTAAAGAGTTTAATTAATATTTCGGGATTATTGGAGCTCGGAACTGTAGGTCCATTTGGTCCTCGTGCTAGCTTGATATACTGTAGCAAATTAAATATAATTGGATAGTCAATATAATTGGACTATCCAATTATTTTTAATTTGCTACTGTATATCGAGCTAGCACAGGGACCAAAAGTTCCGAGCTCCAATAATCCCGAAATATTAATTAAACTCTTAATTAAATATTTTGAATTATTAACTTCAGGTTATTCCACTAAAAACCCGAAGCTGCACTCTCATTGCTGTAGATAGATAAAATAAGTTGAACTACGTCGGTGTCCATTGATATAGTCATTACATACGGATTGGTCCTTCAAGAGTATCTCATAATAAGAGTCGGGTAATAATGTCTGTTATACCCCTCTAATTATATTTTTACCTTAAGTACAATTGATTCTCTAATGAACGATTTATTTATAACCATTATGATTATTAATCTTTCTATTTATAATATAAAGAATTGAGTGCTCTAATCGTTCAAGTACCGAATCAACCCTTAAAGAAGATACTCATATACTTCTCGTAAGAAGGAGTGAACTCTATATCTATATAAAACGTCCCCAGCTACACACCAAACCATGTCTCCAAAGTACGTAGCTATAGGTCGAGATGGCTACACCAACCTCACTTTTGTAAATCAAAGGACATAGTCTGTCATGCATGAGTTCGCAGTACACTCAAGATTCAGATCAATCCATATATAACCATCTATTAGATTGAAATGAATTTCTTTATTTAATGGATATTATAAGAAAATCATTTCTATATGGATCCAATCTTATATGATTACATCATACAAGGTGCCTCCATTCCATGTCACCACATGGAAAATCCTAGATCAAGGTCGTCATACAATTATAGAATGGACCACAACTATAGATAAACCACAAATAAAGTACCCGCTCTGTTTGCTCTCTATAGACTATTTTAGATTACAAACTTCAGACTTAAATCCTCTTGTGTATGACATTCATACACTAAGTCTAAAGGCATATGAGTAATCAAGGGTAAACAAGATAATTTACAATATGCGATTTAAATCAAACACTTGATAAATGAATAATGCATCTTCTTATTTCATAACAAATAATTTTATTTACATTATATGCAGCTCTAGGGTATATATCCCAACAGCCATCTATCTCAAATAATGTGATTGCAATTCTATTATGATTGAAAATGTTGTTTTGAATAAAAAAAATTATGGATTTGCATAACATTGTAACAAGATTTACTTTGGGAAAGAAAAATTTTAATATGTTGATTGGATCCCAAAGATGTGCATTTGAAAGAGAATGATTAGGATATAAATCTTACATCAAACAAAAAGTTTTGAAGAATTATTTTGTAAAGGCATCCAATTCTCATACACATGGTACTTTTGATGAAAATGTTACATGTCATGCATGCAATAAGAAAGGACATAAAATATTTGATTGCATATATAAAAATATAAAAGTGAATGCATGAATTCCCCAAGGAACCAAGACTAACCCCTATGGACCCAAGAAAATTTGGGTACCAAAATGTACTTAAATGATTTTATAAGGAGAGCTTTAGGAATGGTCAATCAATGAGAAATGCAAATCAATCCCAAAGACTTAACAAATATGAGGAAAGAGCTCAACAAGAAGAATATCAAAACACTACCTAAAAAATGAATGAATTTGATAACCGATGGATTTTTCACCAAGTGACAACGGTAATAGGTAAAATCTGTGTTTACGGAAACAATGGTACTGCAATTTGAATTTAATTTGGTATCATCCTATACTTAATCATATTTTTAATCTCATTAAATTTGAGGCCATTTTGTCGAAAATTAGCTCAGATCTCCCTTCATAAACCTTCTGGGACTGGTATACCGGTCTCAGATAGCGCTTACCGATATCAAAGAGCGCTTACCGGTCTTGTGAGTCTAGCATACTAGTTAGTATATCGATCTCAGCGTTTTTAAGACTCAAATGACGCTAGTCGCACATCTTGCACCAAAATCTCTTAAAACTCTCTCAAAATTGCTTTAGTCGTTGTCCAATCTTCTCCTAAGGTATTTTCGTTCCACTCTAACTCTTTTTTTATTATCATTTTCACTTATTACTCTTAGGTTCTTAAAATCTTAAATCTTAGGTTTTAAAACCCCCAGATTTTAATTCTCTAAAATTTGCATCTCTTGTGTGTTTTTTGTTAAAATTTCTTGTTTAAAATCATTTTAAGAAGTGTTTAAAGCCATTATCCTTCATCATTTTGCATCCATTTCATCGTTTTTGAAAAACCCTAAAATCAAGCATATTTTTGGACAAAAACCCCCCAATTTTTTTTTTTTTAAAATAGACCATGAATTTGATCCCCACTGATATTTTCAAAATGTCAAAAAAACTTGTATTTACACTTATCATATTAAAAAAAGTACTTTCCAAACAGTTTCATTATGATATTGATGATTTAGTCGACTTTTCTTGTTATGAGATTCTTAATCATCATAGGCTAAATCATTTTTGTCAAATCTATGATCCTATTTATCCAAATCTCGTTAAAGTATTTTATACTAACATGAAGTTTCCTATCGATACACTTGGAGCCTTTAGGACTGAGGTCAACAAAATTTCTTTCACTGTGTCTACTAATTATATTAACCGAATCCTTTGTATTAATATTCCCAGAACCGTTTGTGCCTCCGCCCACAGCGATTTCGTGAACTGGAGCATATTTCTGAGACCCAAGTGATGGAATTCATCCAGAGAGACACTCTCATCCCTCATCCTTATCTAGATATCCATATTCTTAAAAATATTGAATTAGGCTTTGATATGCAAGTTTTTACTGAAGATGTTTAGTCTATCCTTTTACCTCGCAAAAGCCATATTGATACGGTCAACTTTTTAGATATCTGGGTCATTAGTATTTTATAGCTTGTATTCCCCTAGATATATGGTATCATGTTTGTCAGTACATGCAAATCGCCTGCTCTTATCCCTAGAAGAGTCTTCTTTATGGCTCTCTGATCACCTAGATTCTACTAAAATATCATATCTCGATCCCTAATAATGAGTCATCCTTCGTCATTCCTCCTCGCCAGCGAATCACTTGGCTACATTTTATACCAAACAATGGGAGAAAGTTGACGGAGTTTGGCGTATGAAGATAAAAAAACAAAGCTTTTAAAGCCTTCAGCTCCAAACGACCGGGGACAATAGGAATTGATTATACTGATGAGGAAGATGAAATCAAGGAAGCTGAAGCAGCAGCACCATCAAGTTATAGGCCATCTGTAGATGAGCAATACAATCTCATCATGGCTAGACTTGACTCATTCTCAAACAGCATGGGCACTCTCTCCATCAATATCACTAATCTTTCCACCTTTTTTACTACATTCAGCACTCTCGTGGAGCAGAGGTTCAATGCTCAGCAACAGAGTCTTGAGGATCAGAGATGTATTTTGAATGTACATATATTTTGGATGTATTTTGGTTGTGTATGTGAATGTTTATGGATATTAGTAATTATGCTACTCATTAGTTATTTTCAATATCTATGTAGTTACTCTTTTCTGAAATGAAATGTATGGATATTAATAATTTCGATGACTATTTTTACAGGCTTATAAACCATATTGAAATGCTTTGTACATGCTTTGAAGTGAAATGAAATCTCTTTACTTCTCCACTCTTTTTGCTAATGTCAAAGAAGGAGAAAAATAAATTTCGATAAAATTTATGAGCTACCCCAACCCTCATGTTGAAGGGGGGAAAATTTTGATAATAAATTTGTCAAAGTATCTTATAGTGCAGTCGCGTGTTGAGGGTGAGCTATCTCGCAAGATTCGACAACTTCGACAATCAATTTGAAGAAAATGAGTTTCAAGTTTTAAAGGTTGCCACCATCAAAAAATGGGAGATTGTAAGCGCCATTGTACTCGTAAAAGAATTTTGATGATACAACGTTAGCAATTTTGATGCACATTAGCAACTACGATGTAATATAAAAAGACTTCGAAGAAAAATGATGCATAGACAAATCTCAATCAAGAAGAGTGATATAAGATCATATAGCTTAGGACTTTAAATGCAAGTGAGTTGATATTCAAGTATTTCTAAACTCATAGGATTCATGCATGCTCATATAAGTCTAAGAGTCAAGTACATAAATTTTTTTGAACTGCATTACTAAGTTTTATGTACTAAGACCGGTATACCGGTCTTTGATATCGATATATCGGTGTCTCAGACCTCACTTGCATGCTCTGGAATCGGTTTCATTCATACCGGCCTGCATAGCGATCTTCACATATGATTGGCATAGCTACTGGCACTAGAAAACCTTCATTCTAGCCTTCATACCAGTATACCTAAATAAAAACATGTCTCTGGAACCGACATGAACCATACCGATATCCATACCGGTGAATTTATTTATTTTGCATACTCTCTAGAATCGGCATGAATAATATTGGTATCAATACTGGTGAAGCTCTGTATTTTGCATACTTTCCAGAACCGGTATGAAGCATATCGGTACTAATACCGGTATCGATATTGATAGATGTGGCACATTTAATACTCAACGGTAACTATTTATTAGCTGTTTGAACTTCAGACCGGTATACCGGCCCCTATAGACCGACATACCAGTCTTAGGATAAAAAGTTGGGTTAGCTCAATTTTTTCACTATAAATTAAGACCTTATTCCATTTTTTCTCAGTCCTTACATTTTCTAACATTTTATTGAAAGCAAAAATCACAGAGAAACACAAATCTTCTTGATCATTTCATTCTAATCATTTCATAAGTCCATAACATATATCTTCATATGCATATTCGTGAGCTTAGATTACTTGGATTAGTAACTCAAATCATTAAATCTTCTTTATTCTTGTGAGTGCCTAAGTGGTATTTTTCTTCATATCTTAAAAACTTGTGGTTGGGAAATTCCTTTGTGAGTGGGAATACTCAAAAGAGTGATTGTTGTAAAAGGTTGTGAGTAAGCGTGGGAAAAAACTCATTGTAAAGGCTTAAGAGTGAGCCATTAGAAAACTCTTGTGTAATGGTTTGGAGTGAACTTATAGGATGAAACTCTTGGTTGCGAGTGAGCCACGAAAAATCGATGTAAGTTTTGAATCAACTTAGTGGAAATATTCAAGCGTGGCCTGGGAGAGTGGACATAGGCAAAGAGTTGGCCAAACCACTATAAATCACCGGTGTCATTTTCTATATCCCTTAACTTTTAATTATCAAAAGTTTATTTTTTGTATTTGCATATTAATTAGAAACTAGCAATTAGGCGATATATTGTGATTAAGAAAATTGACCTAAGCTTAATTGGTAAAGGTATTAACTTAGTAGTGTAAAATCGACAAGGATTTTTATTTCCATATTATTTTGTCCAAACCCAATTCACCCCCCCTCTTGGGTAAAGTTTTTGTTATTTAAGTGTGCTAGTAGGAAATTTCACTCTAAGCACCAATCTGTATCGTATTTATGACTTATTCATGAATACAACCTATAAACTTTTTACATACTATTACTTATTTATTGTTGGTTTCTATTAAGGTCCAAGATCAATAATAAGCATGAATCAAGTGCGAATACATATCGAAGAAGTTGCGGAATATTTACATCGATCGGTTGAGCGACGCGGAGGCAACAAAAATTCTGGATTCTGCCTTCACTGCATTCGGCAGTGAGCAGTGAGTGCTCACTGGTTTGGCCTCCATTTTGGTCCTTCGTCAAGCTCCAAGATTCGTCGAATGGTTCCCGGCTCATGGGTGGACTTCCCTATCACCTTCGTATGTCTCGTAAGTGTGCCAGCACTTGTGATTTTTCCACAAAATCACACTTTTTGCTTCCCTCACAGCTCACGGTTTTGTTGAAAACCAGTAAGCTTTTTTGGCCTCCATGGGCGTGAAGAGAGAAAGAGATGAAGTGAGAGAGAGATTGTTAGATGTGTTCCAAATTTGTGTATCTTATACACAAGAGTGAATTTCAAATTCATTTGGAATGAATTTGGCTTTTAAAAGTCAAACCATTAAAGCCAACAACCACACACATCACTCAATCACATCAATCACAAGTTGTCAAGTTGATGAGTGGTATTTATATCACTATTTCCCACTCATTTAACCTAATATTTTGTATAGTTTCTTGAGTTTTGTGAACGTTTTGATATGTTTTGTGTTATTTTGTAGATAAATAAAGTTTGGAAAGCATTGGAGGCAATTTGGGGCAAAAACGGACAAAAATGCGTCAACAGGGATATTTTGGTCTTTAGCGCGTCGCGACGCCAAGCCTTCCGCGTCGCGACATCTAAAATGCGCCGAACAGTGCTAACTTGCGCCTTGTCCACAAATCAGAATCTGAGAAAAGTTTGACTTTGCTAAAATACGTCGTGCCACGTGTCACCATCACAGCCAATATTCTAAAATGCGCCGTGCCACGTGTCATCATCCTACGTTACCGACAGTCATCATCGCCACGTGTTCCATGTGTCATTCCATGTCATCAGCCACGTCAGCAAGACAACAAGTCAACATTGCCACCTCACCGTCACATCATCATCAGCCAATCAGGAAGTGACACGTGTCGAAATTCTATGGTGCCGACAGTCTCTTTCCCACGTGTCACCACGTCACCGCCACGTCATCGCCACGTCAGCATCAATAATTGAGTATCTAATCCTTATCTGACACGTGGCGAATAAGAATCTCAACGACCAATCAGAAGCCGCCACGTGTCACAATAATTGAAGCCCAACCACTCTGCCACGTGTCACCTTATCAGCTTATCCAGAATCTTCAAACCAGCGAACCAGAGCGTGCCACGTCGACAAATCCGGCGTCGCGACGCTGAGGACCTGGCGTCGCGACGCTGGATCCTACCGAGGCCTATAAATTGAGCTCTAGATTTCAGAATTCAGGGCACCATTCTCTCCCATTTCTTTGATGTAAATAGGGAGTTCTTCTCTCTCTAAGATTCGTTTTAATTTTTAGTTTTTACTTTTGTAATAATTTTAATTACTTTTTGTAATAATAGTAATTTACTTTCTTTACTTTTTACAGTTTTTACTATTCACCATGAGGAGGTAACTTCCCCAGCTAGGGTGAAAGGTAATTCTTTTACTATTGCTATTTAGATTAATCTCCCTTAAAATAATATATTCACTATTTAAAATATTGACTTAAAAAGGATACCGCTTTATTGGTCGGTTGGTAATTTAATCTTAATCTGGTTTAAACCTGACTAATCAAGGATACCGCCAGATTGGTCGGTTGGTAATTTAATTTTGGTTCCACCTTTATGGCTGGTTTATGGACAAAATTACCGCCTTAATGGCTGTGTTGGACTTAATTTGACTAAATCAGGATACCGCCAGATTGGTCGGTTGGTAATATTATCACGGTTTATATATATTTTATGGGAGATATCTAAATTAGTAGTAGTAAAAGTAATTCCTTTTACCTTAGCATTTTATTTTATTGTAATTTACTTTTCAGTATTTACTTCACCGCATTTTTACTTTATGTCTTTTATTTTCAAGTTTTTACTAGCCCTAGTTATGTGTTGTAACTAAACTACTTATCTGGGGTTGTGATGAAATCCAATATCACTGTTTTATAAGGGTTAGATTATAGCTTGGGTAATATAAAGATTTATTTATTGAGTCTTAATCTTAATGCTTTTTATTAACTGGCCATTAGTAAAATTGAACTGGTAAATCTAAAATGAACTAGACATAGGGATTTTAGGTTTAAGACCTTAGATTTAATAGCCCACGATCTTCCTTGAGGATAGATAACCCTTTAATAGATTTCCTTACAGGATAGGAATATACCTGTCGGGCGGGGGTAGCCATAATTGGAACTTAAACTTAATGAATCCAGATAATTTGGTTGACATAGACATATGGTTCAATTGGGTTAAACTGGGTATTTGCGTCTGACCATCGACATAGGCTTTTGCATAATTTAGTGTTCTAGGTTAGTAAACCGATTTACTACCCAACTTTAAGATAACCACTTCATCTTTAAAATGATATTGGACGAAATCACAACCCTAGATAGTTTTTAATATTGAATTTTCTTAAAACCTACTTTCGAACAATTTTATTTACTTGTTTTTAAATTTATAGAATCATCACCATTTCAAATCAATCAAACAACCTGTTAGATACTAGTAATCATTTGACTTCATAAAATTAATAGATTAGATATTAAGTCCTCGTGGGATCGATATTTTTTATACTACTTGAACGATATGTGCGCTTGCGTTATACGTGTGTGTTTACGCCGGTCAAGTTTTTGGCGCCGTTGCCGGGGACTTATTTATCTTTCACTATTAGTTTTGGGATTAGATACGTACTTGTATCTAATTTCTTTTTACTTATTGTTTTTGTTTTCTTGTGTTTCAGGTTCTCAGAAACTACATGAGACAAACCAGAAGCTTTGAACTTCGACCGCTTGACCCAGAAATTGAAAGAACCATTAGACAGTTGAGAAGGGAAATGCGAGAAGGCCAAGAAGCCTTAGTCAACATGGAACCTGAACCTTTGGAGGTTGCACCACCAATCCCCATTCGAGACAGAACCATTCCGGTGGTAGATGGCCTCATTTCCTGTATTGTACTTCCTCCTTTACCAACAAATGCATGTGACATCAAAACTTGCATTCAGATGATTCAGCAGTCAGTTCAGTTTGGAGGAAATGCAACTGAAGATCCTAATGCTCACATCAGCAACTTCCTGGAAGTTTGCGGCACTTTCAATTACAACTGAGAAGCTGAAGAAGCAATGAGACTGCGTGTTTTCCGATACTCCTTGAAGGACAGAGCTAAAGCCTGGCTACATTCATTACCAGCAGGTTCCATCACAACTTGGAACACTTTAGCCACCAAATTTCTTGCAAAATACTTTCCACCAGCCAGAACCGGAAAGCTGAGGAATGACATCACATCCATTGTGCAACAAGACTCCGAAACTGTGATGAAAGTGCCGCAATCGATGCTGTTGCTGGAGGAGCTTTGATGGCAAAAGGAGAAGATCAAGCCTGGGAATTAATCGAAGAAATGGCCAACAACAATTCCTTGTGGCCAACAGAAAGGAGTTTGATTCAAAGAATTGCAGGAATTTATGAGGTTGGAGCCAATACAGCAGTCAACACCAAGCTGGGATCAGATATGCAAATTTATGGAGACTCTCAACACTCAAAGCATCACTGGATCCACAAGTTCACACCATATGGAGGAGCACCAGAACCAAACCAACTTGAAGAAACGGTGAATTATGTCAACAATTTCAACAGACAGGGAAACAATCCATATTCCAACACCTACAACCCGGGTGGAGGAATCATCCTAATTTTTCATGGAGCAACAATTCAGGGCAAAAGAACTATCCACCACCTGGTTTCCAGCAACAGAATAAAGGCCAGGAGCAGACAAATGAACCAGTGATGGCAGAGATAATAGCTCAATTAAAAAGATATGAAGCCATGATTCAGAACCAATCAGCTTCCATTAAAGCACTAGAGAATCAAATCGGACAACTGGCCAATGCTCAGAGTTACAGACCGCCAGGTAATCTTCCCAGCAACACAGAACCAAATCCAAGGAACCGAGGGAAGGAGCAATGTCAAGCCATTACCTTAAAAAGTGGTACTGAGATCAACAAAGATGTTGGAATCAAGGCAACAATTGAAGATATTCCAAATGATGCAGTCCCACAGATGGAGGAAAAAGAACCAAAGGAAAAAGAAAAAGAACAGATCACTCCACCACCACCTTTTCCTCAGCGTCTTCAGAAAAACAAACTGGATAAACAGTTTGCTCGTTTCTTGGAGATTTTCAAAAAGCTGCACATCAACATCCCATTTGCAGAAGCCTTGGAAGAAATGCCCAGTTATGTCAAATTCATGAAAGACATTCTTTCACGAAAATGGAGATTGGGAGACTACGAAACAGTAGCATTAACGGAAGAATGCAGCGCCATTATTCAGAGGAAACTTCCCCCGAAGTTGAAAGATCCTGGCAGTTTCACAGTTCCATGCACCATTGGAGAACATATATCGGTAAAGCTTTATGTGATTTAGGTGCTAGTGTTAACTTGATGCATTTTTCTATTTACAGGAAACTGCAAATTGGAGAAGGAATGCCTACCTCAGTTTCATTGCAACTTGCTGACCGAACACTTGCATTTCCAAGAGGTGTTGTTGAAGATGTGCTGGTGAAAGTAGACAAACTAATTCTTCCAGCAGATTTCATCATCCTTGACATGGAAGAAGACAAAGAAATACCTATCATTCTTGGGAGACCATTCTTGGCTACATGTAAAACTGTGATTGATGTGCAAAAAGGAGAACTGACCATGAAAGTGCAGGACCAAGAAGTGACCTTTAATGTTTTCAAAGCCATGAAATTTCCGAGTGATGAAAAGGAAGAAGAATGATTCAGAGTTGATGTTGTTGAAAGTATCGTTCAAAATACTGAGCCAAATCCCACAAATACACTTGAAGCTTGCATTACCAACATGACTGACAGTGAGCTCGATGCTGAAATCTTGGAATGTATCAACTACCTTGACAAACCATTCCGATTCAAAGCAACACCACCAGTTGAAAGCTTGGAATTGCCAAAGAAAGATCGAATCAAGCATTCGATTGAAGAACCACCACAGCTTACTTCCGAGCCATCTCAGGTATGCATTCCTTGGAAACTCTTCTAAATTACCTGTTATTATTTCTTCTTCTCTAACATTGGATCAGAAAGAAAAGCTACTGAGAGTGTTACGATAGCACAAAAGAGCCATTGGTTGGACTATAGCAGACATTCGAGGCATTAGTCCATCATTTTGCATGCACAAGATTCTGATGAATGATGAATACAAACCCACAGTGGAGCATCAACGGAGACTCAATCCAATCATGAAGGAAGTTGTGAAGAAAGAAATCATTAAATGGTTGGATGCTGGCATCATTTACCCCATCTCAGATAGCACTTGGGTAAGTCCTATGCAGTGTGTACCAAAGAAAGGAGGAATTACTGTGGTCACCAATGAAAAGAACGAGCTGATCCCAACAAGAACGGTGACTGGATGGAGAGTATGCATGGACTACAGGAAACTGAACAAAGCCACGAGGAAGGACCATTTTCCGCTACCATTTATTGACCAGATGTTAGACAGGCTGGCAGGACATGAGTTCTATTGCTTTCTGGACGGATATTCAGGGTACAATCAGATTGCCATCGCACCAGAAGACCAGAAGAAAACTACCTTTACATGTCCATATGGTACTTTTGCTTTCCGCAAGATGCCATTTGGATTATGTAATGCCCCCGCCACTTTTCAGCGTTGCATGATGGCCATCTTCTCAGACATGCTGGAGCATAGTATGGAGGTTTTTATGGATGATTTTTCTGTGTTTGGAGATTCTTTTGACCATTGTTTGCAAAATTTGGAACAGGTGTTACAAAGGTGCGAAGATACAAACCTGGTACTCAACTGGGAGAAATGCCACTTCATGGTGCAAGAAGGCATTGTTCTTGGACATCGGATCTCACATAAGGGAATCGAGGTAGACAAAGCAAAGATCGATACAATTGAGAAACTACCTCCACCAACATCAGTAAAAGGCATACGGAGTTTTCTCGGACATGCAGGATTTTACAGGAGATTTATCAAAGACTTTTCCAAGATTGCCAAACCTCTTTGCAATCTTCTGGAAAAGGATGTGTCTTTCAACTTCACCAAAGAATGCCAGGAAGCTTTCGAGATCTTAAAACAGAAGCTGATTTCTGCCCCCATCATAGTAGCACCAGACTGGACCCTTCCATTTGAGGTAATGTGTGATGCTAGTGATTTTGCTGTAGGTGCAGTTTTGGGACAACGCAAAGCAAAGATTTTCCACACCATTTACTATTCCAGTAGAACTTTAAATGAAGCTCAACTTAACTACACAACCACTGAAAAGGAGCTGCTAGCAATTGTGTACGCTTTTGACAAATTCCGCTCCTATTTGTTGGGTCCCAAAGTGGTGGTCTACACAGATCATTCAGCAATCAAATATCTGATCACAAAGAAAGATGCCAAACCCAGATTGATCCGTTGGATACTTCTTCTGCAAGAATTCGACGTGGAGATTCGAGACAGGAAAGGGACAGAGAATCATGTGGCAGATCATCTATCGAGGATCGAAAATGGAGAAATAGCTGGCAAAGAATTATCAATCAAAGAAACTTTTCCAGATGAACAGCTGTTTGCCATGAAACAACAGGAAGTCCCTTGGTATGCTGACTATGTCAACTACATTGTGTCAGAAAAATGGCCGTTGGAATGGACAACTCAGCAACGAAAGAAGTTCTTCAAAGAAGTCAAGCACTATATCTGGGATGAACCGTACCTGTTCAAACGGTGTGCTGATCAACTACTGAGACGGTGTGTTCCACAGGAGGAGGTCAACAGTGTTCTGCAACACTATCATTCATCACCATACGGCGGACACTTCAGCGGAAACAAAACTGTTGCAAAAGTTCTTCAATCAGGTTTGTTCTAGCCCACACTTTTTAAAGATGCTTATCTTTTTGCTTTTCAATGTGACAGGTGCCAGAGAACGGGGAATATTTCGAGGAGAAACGAAGGACCGTTGCAAAACATTCTGGAAGTGGAGATATTCGATGTATGGGACCCTTTGTTCCATCATTTGGAAACTTGTACATCCTAGTTGCTGTAGACTATGTTTCCAAATGGGTCGAAGCAATTGCATTGCCATCCAATGATTCAAAAGTGGTGATCAAATTCCTGAAAAATAACATTTTTACTCGATTCGGAACACCTCGGGGAATTATCAGCGATGGTGGCTCACATTTCTGCAACAGATACTTTGATGCACTCCTATCCAAATATGGAGTTACTCACAAGATTGCCACAGCTACCATCCACAGTCAAAGGGACAAGTAGGTTTCAAACAGGGAGATTAAGAGATCCTAGAAAGAACCGTTGGATCAACAGGAGAGATGATGAGTGGTATTTATATCACTATTTCCCACTCATTTAATCTAATATTTTGTATAGATTCTTGAGTTTTGTGAATGTTTTGATGTGTTTTGTGTTATTTTGTAGATAAATAAAGTTTGGAAAGCACTGGAGGCAATTGAGGCAAAACGGACAAAAATGCGTCAACAGGGATATTTTCGTCTCTTCATTTCAGCGTCGCGACGCTGAAACAAACCGACGCCGCGACGCCCAGCGTGCGCCGAATCTGCTAACATGCGCCGGGTCCACAAATTCAGAATCTGAGAAAAGTTGACTTGCTAACATGCGCCGTGACACGTGTCACCATCACAACAGAGATGTTAAAATGCGCCGTGCCACGTGTCGAAATCCTATTGCTTGGACGGCCACCGACCCACGTGTCATCCTACGTGTCGCCACATCATCGTCCACATCAGCAGCCACATCAGCAAGTCAACCGAGTCAA